>VMDO01022886.1:0-32678 GCA_007922755.1 Pedetes capensis | reverse complement strand
GTGCATAACTTAGTGAGACCCTGTCTTAAGATAAAATGGGGCTGGGGTTGCAGCTCAATGATAGAGCACTTGGGAAGTATGCATAAGTTCCTGGGTTCAATTCTCCAGTACTGAAAACAAAATAAAACAAAGAAACAAACAAAAAAAAAAAAAAAAAAAAAAAAAAAAAAAAAAAAAAAAAAAAAAAAAAAAAAAAAAAAAAAAAAAAAAGGAGAAGAAAAAAAATAAGATATACTCAAGAACCTGGAACTTTGGATAAGAAAATATGTTTTAATCATGGTACAAAAATCACTAGTCATAAAGGAAGACTGATACATTTGCTTACTTTAAAATAATTTCTGTTCATCAAAAGACACCATATAGAGAGCCTGGCGCAGTGGCACACACCTGTAATACCAGCAACTTGGGACGTGGAGGCAGGAGGATTGCAAATTTGAGACCAGAGGCAGTCTGTGTAACTTAGCCAAACCCTGTCTCAAAAAGTAAAAATGGGCTGAGGGTGCAGTTCAGTAGTACAGCACTTGCAAAGCATGCAAACACCAGGCCCTGGGTTCAAACCCCAGGACCAGAAAAGGAAAAAAAAAAAGACACCATAAAGAGAGTGAAAAGACATGTTACAAAATAGAGGAAGATAGCTGCAAAATATCTTCTAGAATACATTAAGATTACCCAGAAACCATTAAGAAAAAGAGAGCCATCCAACCGAAAAACAGGCAAAAGATTTGAATAGTCACTTCATGGAATTAAAAAGTAAAAAGAAAAAGGGCACTGGTGGTGTGGCTCATTGGTAGAGTGCTTGTAAAGCATAAGTGAGGCCCTCGGTTCAATCCCTCAGGGAACTGCAGAAACCACACTCCCATGTGCCCTCCTGCATCTTAACGTGTGGGACTGTGGTTTCTGCAGTGATCACAGCAGTGATGGTAATTGCTGTGTGTGAGGTGGTGGTGTCATGGCTGCTTACTTATATTGTTGTTAGGTGCCTCTGAGTTGAGTCCAACTCACAGTGACCCTAACTTATAGCGACCCTAATACATAACAGAATGAAACACTCCTCGGCAATGTGCCATGCCTGGCACTACTGTCAGTACTTCTCTGCTATTCATAGGGTTTCCGATGTCAGACTGTTTCAGGAGCAGGTTGCCAGGTCCTTCTCCCTAGCCTGCAGCACCTAGTATTCCCAGGCGGTCTCCCACCCAAGGATGAACCAGGCCGAGGCTGCTTGGCTTCTGAGATCAGGCAGGGTCAGATGCCAGGGCACTATAGTTAGCACTCATTAGATTCCACGTTTGTCTTTTATTAACATTTCTACATGAGTGCCATACATATGTTTATATTGGTTATATATAACAAAAGGTTAAAAAATGATGGAATGCATATTTCAATTAAATAAATTATAAACTTTCTATATAAAAGAGAAAAATATTTCCTATGACATACATTTATTCTGAAAGTTTCATGTGATAGAATTTGTTGAGTTGCCTGACCATAGGAAAAATGTGCATACACATTTATTTATCCACCAAAAACTGAAAGCTACACATCTGAAATTCTCATCTTTAAAAATATGCTGGGAGTAGTGGTGCACACCAGTAATCTCAGCAACTCGGGAGGCTGAGGTAGGAGGATCTTGAGTTTGAAGCCAGACACTGCCTGTATAATTTAGCAAGACACTGTCCTGAGATAAAAATAAAAAATGGGCTGGGGGTGTAGCCCAGTAGCAGAGCACTTGCAAGGTATGTGCGAGGCCCTGGGTTTAACTCAGGAGTACTGCAAAGACAAACAAAAAACAATAACGCTGCTTGTAGGTACTATAGTCCTGCTGAAGGATTTCAAGACACCTTGTAAGAATAAACATAATACTGAATATCAAATACAGGTTAATGAAAAATTTCAGAGCATTATGAATTTTTATTTGGGCAATATTTTTTCTACTAGAGAAGGAAATAACCATATAAGATAGACCTAAAAACAGCAGAAACATAACAAAAATTGTTTTACAACTTAAACCGAAAATTTAAAAGTTCAAATAATTCCAAAATTCCAAATAATTCCCACTAGAAGATGTGTTGAAAATGGAGACATGCTATGGATAAAAACTATTATATAACTAGAAGTATTTATTTTATCCCCAATATGTCTGTCAGCTTGTCCTTCTGTGAGGACTTGCATGTTGCTGTGATGCTGAAAGCTATGCCATCAGTATTTCAGATACCAGCAAGGCCACCAGTGGTGGACAGGTTTCAGCTGAGCCTCCACATTAAGACAGACTAGGGAGAAGGACCCCACAGCCCACTCCCAAAAGATTTAGCCATTGAAAACTCTATGAATAAGAGAGAAGTACTGTCAAATAGAGTGTGGGGAAAATGAGCCCACCCGGCTGGAAGGCATTCAAAAGATGACTGGGGAGAAACTGTCTCCTCAAAGTAGAGTTGACCTTAATGATGAGACTGGAGTAAAGCCCCTGGGACTTCCTTTAGCTGATGCAGCACAGACTCAAAATGAGAAGAAATACAGTGACTACAAAAATGGCTCAAACATAAAAAGATCATAGTGTTGTTCTGTTGTATACAGTGTCACCATGAGTTGGATCTGACTCGATGGCACCTAACAACATTTATTTTATAAACCAATAATTGTCTTTACCTCTACTTAGTTTTTTAAAAGTAGGTAAAATAACTTACAAAAAGTAATTAGACTTGCTGAATACGGTAGGACATGCCTGTAATACCAGCAACTTGGAAGGAGGATACAGGAGAATTGCAAGTTCGAGGCCAGAGGCAGCCTGCATAATTTACCAAGACTTTGTCTCAAGATAAAAATGTAAAAAATGGCCTGGGGGTGCAGCTCAGTGGTAGAGTACTTGCAAAGCATGTATGAGGCCCTGGGTTCAGTTCCCCCAGCACTGGAAAAATAAAAAGTTATTATACTCTGTCTTTACCTCTACTTAACATTTAGAAAATAGGAAAAGTAACATAAAAGGTTTTTAGAGTCTGTCTTTACTTCCACTTAATTTTTAAAAAGTAGGTAAAATAACTTATAAAAGTTTATTATACTGCTGACTTTAAAACCTTTAAATCGGGTTTCAACAGTATTAGAGAAGAAAACAGCCACATAAGATAGACCTACAAATAGTAGAAACATGACAAAATTGTTTTGCAACTTAAACCAAGAATTCCCATACTTTCCGTACTGTTCTCATAAAAGTCATCTTACTCTTTGTTCTTTCCTGTTTTCAATGTTGAAGACAGGAAGTCATGTCCTTACTGTTTCTATGTTGTCCAAGAAGGCATAAAATGAGATTTAAATCTAAAAATGAGTCGTGTGTGTGTGTGTGTGTGTGTGTGTGTGTGTGTGTGTGTGTAAAAACACACCCCTGAAGATGAGTACTTCAAAAGACTCAAGACTTTGGCTAGCATGGTGGCACATGCCTATAATCCCAGCGACTTGTGAGGTAGAGGCAGGAGGATCACAAGTTTGAGGCCAGAGGGAGCCTAAATAATTTAGGAAGACCCTGTCTCAAGATAAAAAGTGAAAAATGAGCTGGAGGTGCAGTTCACTGGTGGAGAGCTTACAAAAGCATGTGTGAGGTGCTGGTAGAGTGCTGCTGCGCACTCTCTGAGTACCCAGGTTCAATCCCCAGCATCACAAAAACTGGAGAAGGACATGGCAATCCTCTCCCCCAAGGCAATCTCCAAAAAAATCAGCCATTGAAAACCCTATGAGGGTAACTAGGAGTCAGACTCGACTCATCGGCAACTAACAACAACAACAACAACAACAACAATTTTTTCACATAAAATTAAGTACATACAAGCAGCCTCCAATAGTTAAATACGGAATATACTGTCTGGAAATGTGAAGTAAGTTCCAGAGATAAGGACTAATTCACAAAGTACCTCTAATGCATCTTCATCATTACAGTCATTCATTCATTCATCACATTTTGAGTTCTAGCTTTTCGTGCCCATGGTCACTCTCCTGCTCAAAAACTGCCCAGGGTTGGGTATGGTGGCCCATACCTATAATCCCAGTGACTAGGGAGGCTAGGGCAGGAGAATTTTAAGTTCATGGCCAGGGGCATTCTGTGCAACTTAGCAAGATCCAGTCTCAAAATAAAAAATAAAAAAGGGGTTGGGGTACAGCTTAGTTGTGGAGTGCTAGCCTTGCATGAACAATGCCATGGGTTTAACTCCCCAGTACTGAAAAAAGTAAATGAATGAATGAATAAATAAATAAGTAAGATCTTAGCTACTATTTGTCACAACCACAATCAACTGCGTCTGGCAGGAAGAGATCAGCCTGTATAGTACTACATACTATACAGCATGTAGTGCACAGGAAGCCATAACTGAAGGGTTTACAAAATCACCATATTATAGATGCACACTGGATGGATGCACTCAGAGGCAGAATAGAAGGAGAATCGAAGGAACTTAAAAATGTGTTTGGGTTTTCAATGATGAAAACTGGCTTTGACTGCTGGACTAAGTTCTGAATAAAGGGCTTTGCTTGTATTAGTCTTTTTTTTTAATACATTCTTAATGAAATTAGCTCTAGGCATTTCAGAGCAATGAGCATGATGGCCAACTTGTGGTGGGGGACAAGGAAGTGGGGCCAACTGTTGAGATCAAAAGAGAGAACACTTGTTTCTCCCACAGGCCAGATTCTCAATCCACATACACACTGATTGATTTTGTCTTCTTAGTAGCTTATAAAGTTCTTTACTTTCTCACAGGGTCTTGCTATGCTGTCCAGCCTGACCTTGATGTCTAGGCTCAAGTGATCCTCCTGCATCAACCTCCCAAATAGCAGGGACTACAGACACAAGCCACCATGTGTGGCCCTTCCCATGTTTTCTTGATGTGTTCTTTCTCTTTGTTCCCTAACTCCTCTCTTGGTGGTGACCTTGCCATCCTCATACCTGCCCCTCTCCTCTAATGCAGCACAAGAGAGCGAGCTATGATAGACAATAAATAAAACTAACATCTTAAGCTCTTCTCTAGTCTGGAACATTATGTGGGCTAGTAGACAACCTCTCCATAATTTCACATGTAAAGATCAAACAGGTTTGTTTTTCTGGCTATTTTAGTTTTGGTTTTCTAAGACAGGGTCTCACAGTGTAGCCCAAGAAGCCTGGAACTTGCTACGTAGACCAGGCTGGTCTCAAACTCATGATGGTCCTCCTGCCTCAGCTTCCCGAGTGTTGGGATTACAGGAATGTGCCACTATACCCGCCTAGGTTTGTTTTATTTTGAGTAAAATCAGGCATTTTTTATCCCTGGCTTTACTTGTTCACTGGGAATAGGTAATGTTGGTGGTGGTGGGTGCTGTAGAGTCGGTATCTGACTCATAGCGACCTTACATACAAGAAAAACACTATTATCAGTGCTTCTCTGCTGCTCAAAGGGTTTTTAATGGCAGATTGATTTTGGGGAGTGGGTTGCCGGGTCTGTCTCCCAAGCCTACAACAGCTGGTGTTCCCAGGCGGTCTCCCATCCAAGTACGAACCAGGCCTGACCCTGCTTAGCTTCTGAGATCTGATAGGATCGGATGCCACGATGCCACGCAGCTACGGCTGCAGGCTTGGGAATAGGTAATACATTTGTATTACAAAAAAGCCTAAAGGCGTAAAAGAGTACACTGAGAAAAGTAAAGAGAAGTGAAATGAATAAGATCCTCTTCTCTTAGAGACAGCCACTGTCTCTGTTTACCATTATTAAAACAAGACCTCTGCTACTGTAAATAGACTGGTTCAGTGACATTCAGTTTTAGGGTTTGTTTGGGGAGAGGCACTGACCTGTAACCCAGACAACTATGTATAAAGTGTCCAGGAAGAAACACACTATGAGAACTCAGTCTGTGCAGATGAATGTAAACATAACATGAGATACAGCAGGAAGCATTAACAGAAAGAATGTGGCTTCTGGCGCCTCACATTCCTGTGGCCACATACCAGTTATGACACCAGACATCTTTGGATATATTACTTAGCTTGTGAATTTTAGCTTTCCAATCCATGAAATAGGAACAGAGGTGTCCGCTTCAGTAAGTTCTTACAGTGATTAAATTGAAAATATATTACGTGCTATTTCTCCAAGCTTTTACCCTTGTTTTCAGCTTTCTCAGTGGAATGCTTTCACACAGTTTAACTATATTTAGAATATTTATTTTAACATGAACTCAAATTTCTAAGGAAAAATGTTTGTGTGAAAAGATTTCTATAAAACGGTTCCATTTACAGATTCAACAATTCTCTGACAATTACCTTTTGTTCTTCTCTTTCTGTTGCGTGGTGACACTTTTCAATTTTCCAATGCCTCAAGAAATCTCGAAGATATCCAAAGAGGGTGAGTACACCATAACCCACATATGTGAGCACAGCAACCAGCATGGGTGTTTCTTCAAAAGCTTCATTAAATGGTCTTTTATACAATCCTCCATTTTCCGTAACATGATGGATCTAAAAGAGAAGTGAAAAATATTTATTTTGTTCACAGAACAAAAAGATTTCTACTTCAAAATCTACATTGGCAGAAATCTGTAGGAGTATACACTGAGAATTATGTAAGTAATAGTCCAATAAAGCACTAAGATCTAAGCAGGGCATACTTGTTTTCAATAGAGATAATTTATAAATCATTCATTTCACAAACAGTTAAAAAAATAGAGGAAGTGAAAAGGAATGACTAAACAATGCCTAACATGATTTTTATCATAATTTGACTTTCTGAAATAAGATTCTAAAATGAAGTTATTGGAAGGAGCACAATTTCCTTTGTTCTAATAAAGAAAGTAAAGAATATCATAATAGCCTGCCAAGTAAGTGATGAAAATTCAAAAGTAAATTATGTTTTAGAATGTAAAAATATTTATAAATGTTTTACCACCACACATTCTTAAAACCATCCAGCCATTGTATTCCAAATAACTATGGGGACTTGGTGCTGTGGAAACATATGGCTTATATTAATCTTTGTCAGTGAAAACACAGATGAATTGTACACAAAAGTAAAATGCTTACATAAATGTAGTCCAGCATTGTGTAAGAGGAGAAAGAGAGCTAGGTACAGTGGTACCACTTGTAGTTTCAGCTACTTGGGAGGCTGAGGCAGGTGGATCAAGTGAGCCCAGGAGTTCAGAGCCAGCCTGAGCAACACGGTATCTCAAGGGAAAAAAAAAAAAAAAAAGTAGAAAGAAAGTGAAACCTAACATAATAGAGAAAACTGAACTGTCAGACAAATGAACTGTCATGAATTTATTCTGCCCCCCTTCATATTGACCTAAGTATTCATTTCCAAACATTCTAAGATTATCCCTTATTTCTTCTTTGGGACACTTGGATTATATTATACAATTACCAATCAACTTTACTTTCAATCTTAAAAATTAAAACTTCTCACTCTTGTTTTATAGAAGAAGTCCGAGGGAAAGGTAAGAGGAAATAAGGTAGAAGGGAAAAGGGGGAAAAAGGAGAAAGAAAAAATCTCAAAAATATATGATGCCACTATATCAATTCATGGGAAAAATAGGGATAATATAACCCACGAATGCATACAATACTTATTACGTATTAATGGAATGATTCTGTAAAATATATATGTTGATGAAAGTATAACCAAAAGTAATGTAACAGTTACATAGTGGAAATAGCAGAAGTCCTATCACTCTGTACCTCACCAATATTTATAAAGGAAATTAATTTATTAATTAATTTAAAAAGGGCCTAAGAGTATAGTTCGTGGGCTGGGATTTAGCTCAGTTGGTACAGCGCTGTTCTGCAGTCTTTGAGGTCCCAAGTTCAATTCCCAGCACCGCAAAATGGGAGAAGGATGTGGCAACCCACTCCCAAGGCAATCCCGAAACAGTCAGCCATTGAAAACCTCATAAGGGTCGCTATGAGTCGGACTCGACACAATGGCACCTAACAACAACAATGGTACAGTTCAGTAGTAGAGCACTTATAAAGTATGTGCAAGGCCCTGGGTTCAGCCCTTCAATACCACCAAAAGAGAGAGAGAGAGAGAGAGAGAGAGAGAGAGAGAGAGAGAGAGAGAGAGAGGAAGAAGAAGAGGAAGAAGAAGAAGAAGAAGAAGAAGAGGAGGAGGAGGAGGAGGAGGAGGAGGAGGAAGAAAAGGAGGAGGGAGAGGAAGAGAAGGGAAGGAGGAGGAGGAACAGAAGGAATGAGAAAGAGGAAGAGGAGGAGGAGGAGAAATCCAAAAGAGAAGAACTTCGTATGTTAACTTTAACTTTGGAACAACTGGCTGCTGTGAGGATGGTCAATCAAAATTACCAGGAGTATTCTGTCAATAAAGGCTCATACTAGAGTTATGAGAATTTTCAAAGGAATAAAAGATTCTCTCCTGACCTGTCAGGCAATCTGATGGGACATAGCATATAAATAAATACAATAATAAAATTTTATATAG
Organism: Pedetes capensis; assembly: GCA_007922755.1. NCBI lineage: Eukaryota > Metazoa > Chordata > Mammalia > Rodentia > Pedetidae > Pedetes > Pedetes capensis. The sequence goes on along the minus strand of VMDO01022886.1, from coordinate 24,252 downwards.
TGGGAGTCTGGTGTGGTGGCATGCGCCTGTAATCCCAGCAACAAGGGAGGCAGGGGCAGGAGGATCGCAAGTTCGAGACCAGAGGCAGTCTATGTAATTTAACGAAACCCTGTCTCAAAAAAAAAGGGGGGGGCCTGGGGTGCAGCTCACTGGTATAGCACTTGCAAAGCATGCAAGTGCAAGGCCCTGGGTTCAACCCCCAGTACCGCAAAAAAAAAAAAAAAAAAAAAATTATATAGTGTATTAGTCAGGTTGTGGCAGAGAAACCAACTGAGGCAAACTTACAGGGAAAAAGATATTTACTGGGGCTTACAGGTAGAGGATTTTAGTCCACAGAAGCAGAAGGCATGGTGGCAGATCAGGCATGGCCCAGCCTGTGTCAGATAACCTTTTGTCTTTGTGATCAGGAAGCAGAGAAAGCTTATTGGAACCAAGAGTTTGGATAAAACCCTCCAAAGGTCCACCCCCAGTGACTCATTTCCACCATGTTAGATCCAGCCTCTCAAGTTTCCATAACCTCCCAGGACAGTACCACCAGCTGGGGACCCAACATTCAAATACACGACATTTGGGGGACATTTAGAGCCAAATCATAACACTCTGCACCTGGCCCCCAAAAGTCATGGCCATCTCATAGTGCAAAATGCACTCAGACCAACTTCAGGGGTCTCCAAAGTCTTAACAGCTTCAACCGCGTTCAAAAGCCCACGTCCAAAATCTCCACTAAGACTCAAGGTAAACTAGCTGTGGGCCCCTGCAAAATAAAAACAACATACCATGGCACAGGGTAAGCATCCCCATTCCAAAATGGGAGAATGGAGGCACAGAAAGAAATGGTTGGTCCAAAGCAAGACAAACATCCTGCTGGACAAACTGTCAGTTTACATCTGGCTTCTGAAACAAATGACATCATCCAACATGTGGCATTATCTGGGCTTGGGAAGCTCTGCCCCTATGGCCCTCCCATTTGCAGCACATTCAGCCTTCATATGCTGGCTCAGCTTCTCACTGGCAACTTCTCTTGGAAGATGCTTCACATTGCTGGCATCTTCAACATTCTGGAGTCTACAATGCTGATTCAATTTAGTGGCCTAAATAAGAACTTCTGAAGACTATTTATAAAACTGGTCTTCACTAATCTCCTCCCCAAAGGGATGGAAGTTTGTGTCAATATTTAAAGCTTAAATTTTTATACCAGAGTAGGGGTGTAATGTATTTAGAACAGAATGGCTAGAAATGAGTCAATATTTGAAGACAGAAAATTCTTTAAATTTGGCAAAATAGTGCATGCCTATAGCTTCAGCCCAGGCATTCAAGGCCAGCCTGGGTAGCATAGCAAGATCCTGTCTCTAAAAAACAAAAAAAGGAGGAGAAGGAGAACAAGGAGGAGGAGGATGAAGAGGAGGACAAAGAACGTTGTTTAAGTTAACAACATAATATAAAGAAGTGGTTATGCTGAGCAAGCAAAATGAAAAAAAACAGTTTAAAACACAAAAAAATTAATTCTGGTAATCTCTTTAAAGAACTGTACTGAAAATAGTTGGCCTTAAGAACACTGTGTTTAGCTGGGTGCAGTGGCACACATCTGTAATCTCAGTAACCTGGAAGGTCCTGAGGAGGACTGCGAGTTCAAGAGCAGAGGCAGCTTGCACAGTTTAGTGATACCTTGCCTCAAAATAAATAAAAAATAAACAAAGGGTGGCTGGTGCTGCAGCTCAGTTGTAGAGCACTTGCCTAGCATGTGTGGTGCCCTGGGTTTAACTCACTAGTACTGGAGGAAAAAAATAACACTGTTTAGTACCAGTGCCAAACTCTTCTTAACTCTGAAAGTGCTTAAACCATCTACCCTCAACTGTACATATTACAAAAATCCAGGAGATTAAAGAGCCCAAGTGTCTAACTGAAGTGCAGCCCATTTATACGACAGGAAGGCAATGGGTGATTTCTTGCAAAGATACTAGCCTTTATTTCAGATACACTCAATCCAGCAGGACAATCTAGGAAGGAGCCAGTCAAACCATTAGTTTGCCTATTATTGTTTTGCAATACTGGGGATCAAACACAAGGTCTCACATATGCTAGGCAAGTGCTCTATCAGTGAGCTACATTCCTAGCCCATTAGTTTGCTTTTAAACACTGTGTGATTCTATCAAAGCCTTATTTTTGTGTGTGTGTGTGGTACTAGGGGTTGAACCCAGGGCCTCACGCTTGCATGCTATGCAAGTGCTGGACCAATGAGCTGTACTCCCAGCCCCCCCCCCCTTTTTTCTTTACTTTTTGAGACAGGGTCTTGCTAAATTATGCAGACTTTCTCTGGTCTCGAACTTGCGGATCCTCCTGCCTCCACCTCCCAAGCCGCTGGGATTACAGGCGTGCACCACCACACCCAGCTTATCAAAGCCTTATTTAAAATTAAATGTATTTGAAAGAACTAAGGTTCAACTATAAAGTGACTTTTGGAATGTGGTTTAAATCAAAACACCAGTGACCCTGATCATGGCAGGGCAGAAGGGACAGCACAAGTGAAAGGCAAACTTCTCATCACTGAAAAAGTCTTAACAACTCAGGGAAAACAAAATTATTTGATCTTTAAGTACTGGTGCTAAATGTTACCTCTCATGTGATTCAACAGTAATAAGTGTATCACCACCTTATTGTTGTTGTTGTTGTTAGGTGCCGTCCAGTCGGTATCTGACTTATAGCGACCCTCTCTACAACAAGGGAGACACTACTGTCAGTGCTTCTCTGCCGTTCATAGGGTTTTCAATGGCAGATTGATTTTTGGGAGGGGGTTGCCAGGTCCTTCTCCCAAGCTTCCAGCTTCTGGTGTTCCCAGGCGGTCTCCCATCCAGGTACTAACCAGGCCCGACCCTGCTTAGCTTCCGAGATCTGACGGGATTGGATGCCACAGGGCTACGGCTACAGGCGGCTGTGCCCTAGTTTGAGTAAAACTAGGAGAAACATGTGCCTGAGCTCTCTTTTCCTCTTTTTTTCTTCCTGTTCTCGACCTTTGCTCTTCTCTTTTTTTCCTCTAGCAACTATGTGCATGCCTCTCCCTTCTCTCAAGCTGTCATCTTCTCTAAGATACAGTGTATTTCAAATTCTGGATTCTCTAGGAATGCTCTTAATCAGTCTTAGTTATTCAAGTTATTCTAACTTGAGAGTTATACAATTAACAATGTAATCAAGAAAATACCAGTCTATCACTCCCTCCAGGTTTAAGAAACACATGGTAAAGGGGCAAGAATGGGATACTATGTTAGTATTATACAAGGTAATATTTAAAAACTCCAATAAACATCAAGATACATTTGCTTGAACAGTAATATTACTGTTAAAAAAATCCAAAATAAGACAAAAGGTAAAGGAACTTTTTTTCAGTCAACAGTATAAACATACCATAATAAAACACATTAAAGGACAAATGGAAGGAAAAAAAATCAAACTAACAGCCTATTTTATTCACATGCTTATAGGCTGTCAACCATGCTCATTAAGCAGCTGAAAAGGCACTCAGTCAAAGCAATAATGGAAAAGTATAATAAAAAGATAAACAATGTATATATACTAATATACACCCTAAAATCGCCTAGAAGCAAACACAAGAAATCGGGCAACAGGCCAGGGACTGTGGCACACACCTATAACCCTAGCTACTTGAGAAGCTATGATAGGAGGATCATGAATTCAAGGCCAGAGGCAGCCTGCGCAACTTAAGGAGACCTTGTCTCAAAGTAAAAACTAAAAAGGGACTTGGGGGCAGCTCAGTGGTACAGCACTTGCCTAGCATGCACAAGGCCCTGGTTTCAACACCCACTCCCATGTGGGGGAGGGAGAGAGGGAGCGAAAGAAGAATGGGTCCTTGTTTTTTTTGTTTGTTTGTTTTTGTTTTGGCGGTATTAAGGGGCTGAACCCAGGGCCTCACACATACTTTGCAGGTGCTCTACCACTGAGCTGCACTGCCATCCCCTTTTTTGTTTTTTTAAATTGAGAAAAGGTCTTGCTAAGTTATACAGGTTGCCTCTGGTCTCAAACTTGCAACTCTCTTGCCTCTACCTCCCTACCTCCTGAGTCACTGGGATTATAGACGTGGACCACTGCACCCTGTAGATACTTCTCATTTATAACCTTTTAAACCAGTTTGATCTTTTTTTTTTACAGTGAGTAAAAATGACTTGAGCTTTCACTTGACATTTTATTTTTAAAACCTTTAAATTTAATTTTACCACTGACTTATTCATTATTTGGACTAAGAGAAATAAAAGCAGCACGTGCCTCTTATAACCTCAGGTTATCTTACTACCTACAGCCTCTAGGGAATCCTCGTTTACTGGTTAGTCCTTAAATAGACCTCATAGGCTGATGAATATGCACAAACCTGTTGCAATCCTAAATGTCTTCCCAGAACTCCAAATTTACATTTCTGTCTGCCTCCTCCTTTTAGATTCCGCTGGTACCTCAAATACAACAAGGCTAAAGGTGAACATACCTCACCAGCCTAACCCTCCCCTCCATTAAAACCTGATCCTTCCCTTCCATTACCTGTTCTGGTCCGAAGCATCACCATCCAGTCTACCCAGTCTCTCAAGTTCAGAGTCATTTTTAATTCCACCCTATTTTCTGGCTTCCACTCAAAACTAGTAATGAACTTCCATGGCTTAGTTCAATACTTTCTTGTCGGGACCAGGGAGTTTTAAAATGTTGTATATCTTGAGAGAGAGATAGGATACACAATATACACCATACACCTCTACAATACACTAGTATATTTTACACAACAGCCTGGTGTAACAGACTAGTATTTTGTATTCCTCAGTTAAAAAAAAAAGTCTCAGTGCTTCTCCCTGATGGACTATTACAATATCCTTCTTCCCATTTGGACTCCTTGCCATCAGGACTTTCCCACACTTCAAATACCTTCCCCAAATAAATACGATCAAGATACTCACTCCCTTGCTCAAAAAGCTCCACTGTCTCTGCAAGATAAAGTCTCAATTCTCAACTCTAAGAGAATCAAAACTTAATCTACAGTCCCTCATGGCACCTAACCAAGTCTGCAGTCCCTCATATTGCCATCATTTCGTCCTCCTACCTCCTGAACTCTTAGTTCCAATCATATCAAATTTCTTGCCATAGTCTTTCCAAAAAGAATCCTCCCTCTAGGAGGAATAAAAATCTTCCAGTAGTGTTAAGTCTATAAATAATGTTTAATACTGAAAAGTCAAGAAGCAGTAAGTTACTGGTAAGTACATTATTCAGAAATGTGCAGCTAAAGACCAAACACTTCACTAAAATTAAAAATGGAAAGTCATTGCCTCTAAAGATGAGGAAAAGGGTTGAAGACAACAGGGAATTGTAGTATATTTCATAACAAGCTTTGTAGAATTGTCAGATGTTTAGAACCATGTGCTAAAGAGGTAAGGAGATGTGACACACTCTCTTGGTTCAAGAAAAAAATCTCTCTCCCTCCAGTCCTCCTTCCCTCCTCCCTCCCTCCCTTCCTCAGTGCTCCCTTCCCTCTCTCAGTGAGAGTATGGGTAGGGTGTATCAAGGGAGGGAAGGGGAAAGGGTGAGTAGTGGAGAGGGGAAGAAGAGAGAGAATGAATTTTCTTCTTGAACCAGTTGTGAGTCAGCTGCAGCTATGATTTCTCTTTACCTTTTAATACTTCAGTGTGTATTTCCTAAAAACAAAGGCATTCGCTTTTTTTTTTTTTTTTTTAACCACCAGTACTGGGAATTGAGCCCAGGGCTGCACACATGCTAGGCAAGTGCTCCACCACTGAACAGCACTCCTAGCCCCCTTTTCATAGTCATAGTGACCCTCTGTACAACAGGGGAAACACTATTGTCAGTGCTTCTCTGCTGTTCATAGGGTTTTCAACGGCAGATTGATTTTTGGGAGGGGGTTGCCAGGTCCTTCTCCCAGACTACAGCTTCTGGTGTTCCCAGGCGGTCTCCCATCCAGGTACTAACCAGGCCCGACCCTGCTTAGCTTCCGAGATCTGACGGGATCGGATGCCACAGGGCTATAGCTGCAGGCATCCCCCTTTTAGTTTATTATTTATTTAAATATTTATTTATTTGTGGTACCAGAGGGCTAAACCCAGGGCCTTATGCATGCTTTGCAAGTGCTCTGCCTCTGAGTTGCATCTCCAGCACCCCTCCTTCTTTTTTTTTTTTTAATTTTTATAATTGAGACAGGGTCTTGCTAAGTTATGCAGGAGACCTCTGGCCTCAAACCTGTGATCCTCCTATCTGTCTCCTGTGTCACTGGGATTACAGGTGTGAGCCACCACACCTAGCTCCCTGTTTTATTTTTGACAGGGTCTCACTAAGGTGTGCAGGCTGCCTCTGGCTTCAAACTTATGATCCTCCCGCCCAAGCCTCCCAAGCACCTGGGATAACAGATGTGTGCCATGGCAACCCAGCTCCAAAGACATCCTCTTATATAACCACATATAATTATCAAAATCAGCAAATTGATATTGTACTGATACCCAGTTTACAACTATATTGAGATTTTGCTAATTTTTCTTTTTTCTTTTTCTTTCTTTTATTTTATTTTATTTTTTTTTTTAGGTACTGGGGGTTGAACCCAGGGCCTCATGTTTGCAAGCTTTGCAAGTGTTGGACCACTGAGCTGCACCCTCAGCCCATTTTTTTACTTTTTGAGACAGGATCTTGCTAAATTATGCAGATTGCCTCTGGTCTCAAACTTGTGATCCTCCTGTCTCTGCCTCCCGAGCCACTGGGATTACAGGTGTGCGCCACAGCGCCCAGCAGATTTTGCTAATTTTTCTTATGTTTTGATTTACAATAAAAGAAAATCTTAGATTAGGCATTCTATTCTACCTCTTTAGTCCTCAAAAGGACTGACTCTGAACAAAGGTTTCAAAAATCCCATGAAAGGACATAGAGTAACTATGTAATGATGCAATAATGACAAAATAATTACTGAAGCATACATTTCTGATATGAACAGGAAATCACGTAAGTATGATTTCCATAAGCAAATGAACACATTCTAGCTGACTGCTAAGATGACAGAATCTGTCCACCTGGTAGTTTAGAACATTATTTTAAAAACTTAATGTTCAATATGAACCATCCACTATTCTTCACCAAACAACTATTATTCTGCCTTCTGCATTAAATGAACCCATTCATTTTCAAATGGTATATTGTTGATTCTTAAAATCAGTTCTGTTGAAACTGTCTTTTAGAATTATTTTACATTAACCTCTCCCTACTGCATACCAGACATAGTAGAGAGAATAGTTAAGAGCTATGTGCAAATCACACAAAATATGTCACACTATTAACATGTTTCCAGAAATGTCCTCTTATCAGTAGGGAAATTTGGAAAAGTAGGGAGTCCACATTGTTTTCTTATAATCAGGATAAATTCCCCAATTTTCATCAATATGTATTTCATGTGGAATGAACTGATGCTTCCAAAGCAAGCTTTAAAAGACCCTTATAGTTCGACTCTTTCTTTCTTTCCTTCCTTTCTCTCCTTCCTTCCTTCCTTTCTTTCCTTTTCTTTCTTTTTATGGTATTAGGGGGCTGAACTTAGAGCTTCACGCATACTTTGCAAGCAGTCTACACTGGGCTGCACCCGCAGTCACTTTTATATTGTTTTACCCTGTGCTGAGTTACACAGGGTGCCTCTTGGCTTCTAATTTGCGATCCTCCTGCCTCTGCCTCCCAAGTTGCTGGTATTATTACAGGTGTGGACTGCTGTACCTGGTTCATTCCTTATGGTATTTCTGATTTATATTGCTTTGTATGGATATACTGTATTTTATCAGTTGATAAACATTTGGATTGCTTCTGCCTTTTGGCTATTAGGAATATTGTTGATAGGAACATTCATGTACAAGTTTCTATGAGAACATGTTTTATTTTTCTTGGGAGAAATTCTAGGAACATTTTAGGAATTGTTTTCTAGATTGGTTGTATCATTTTATAATCTAACTTATGACAGTTTCAAGTTTTTTCTCTCTCCTCCTCCTCTCTTTTTCCTTCCTTCCTTCCGCCCGCCCGCCCGCCCGCCCGCCTTCCTTCCTTCCTACCTTCCTCTCTTTCTCTCTCCCCCCGTCTCTCTTTCATTTTTTGAGACATGGTTTTGCCATATAGCCCACACTGGTTTTTCTTCCATGAATTGCCTTGCCATTCCTGTCCAAAAATCAATCATAAATGAAAGGGCTTATCTCTGGACTCATTTTCTGTTGATCTATATGTATGTCCTATGCCTGTACCATATTATCTTGATTACTGTGGTTTTATCTTTTGAAATCAGAAAGTACATATGTCAACTTTGTTTTTCCTTTTCAAGATTTTATCTATTGTGCATCTTTCATATTCCCATATGAATTTTAGGATTAGTTTGTCAGTATCACCTCAAAAAACAGGTGGGATTTTGTATTGAATCTATAGGTCAATTTGAAGAGTTTTCCCATCTTAATATTAAGTTTTCCAATCACTGAACATGAGAAGTCTTTCCATTTATTTAGATCTTCAATTTCTTTTAACTTTTTTTTTTTTTTTATAGTTTTCAGCGTAGAAGTCCGCTATGTTTATTGCTTTTTCTTCCTAGGTATTGTATTCTTTTTGATGCTGTTGTCTGCAGAAATTTTATGCAGTCAAATTTATCAACCTTTATAGTTTGTGCTGTGGTGGTTTTAGAAATCAATTTTGTGCTCCAAGGTCATAAAAGCTTCTCTTATATGCTCTAGAAATAAAATTTTTGGGTTTTATGTTTGGATATTTAACAATCTAGAATTAATATTACAGAATGGTATCAAGTGGAGATCAATTTTTTCTTTTTTTCCACATGGAAAATCCCTTCTTTTGCACCAAGTAATCAGAAGGCAGTCCTTTCCCCAGCATTTTGAAATGCCACCACCACCATCTATCAAATTGCATATTGATAGTACACTTTTTCTGTTTTGTTGTTGTTGTTGTTGTTGTTGTTCTGTCCCATTGCCCTGTTGTTTGACCAAAATCCTATGCCCAAATTACTTCTATAGTCAGTCTTATTATCTAATAAAGGCGATTCCTCCCCACCTCACTTGTCTTCAAGACTGCCTTGATTCTTCTTGGCCCTTTGCTTTTATAACATAAATTTTAGAAAAGAAAAGAAAAAGAAAGGGAAAAGAAAAGAAAGAAAAGAAGAAAGAAGAATACATGCAAGACAATATTACATTGTTTATGACTATGTGCCTATATGGCTAGGGTTTAGCTCAGTTGGTAGAGTGCTGCTTTGCACTCTTTGAGGCCCTCATTTCAATCCCTAGCACCACAAAACTGGGAGAAGGACATGGCAATCCACTTCTAAAACAATCCCCAAATAATCAGCCATTGAAAACCCTCATGGATAGCTGTGAGTTGGACATGACTCCACAACACCAAACAACAACAACATGTATTTATACAGTAAAAGTATTTTTTAAATGCCTAGGAAGGACAAACTTCAAATTTAGAGTTAATGTCTCTTGGGAAGAAGGAAAATAGCATTTCTCCTGGGCATACTTCTTAAAAGGATTAGAGAACTGCTTAGATATAAGTCAGGCCATGACACCATCCTGAATGGCTATCACTGATAATAAAGTATGACGTTTCATTAGGGCTTGTAAGGCCTTGCAAAGCCTAGTAAGGCTCTGTATGCTCTGGCCCTCCCATACCTTTGACTTCAGATCCTCCCAGGTCACTGTACTGCAACCAAGGAACCACACCTACCTCAGGGCTTTAGCCTATAGAGTTATCTCAACCTGGAAACCCTTTTCCTTAGTCCTCTCTCTTTCACCATGTCTGCTCACACCTTGCCTCCATCACAGGGTATCCTGATCTCCCTGATTAAAATGCTCTTTCCATAATCTTTCTGATTATAGCACTTATAACTGTCTAATATAACTATTTGTTTACTTATAGTTTGCCGTTCAGTGGAAAGAACAAATGGACAATATTGATAAAGCTGGAAACCATTTTTTAAAATGTCTTAAAGTAGCAGGGTACAGTGGCAATGCCTATAATCCCAGCAACTTGGGAGGTGGAGGGAGGAGGATGGCAAGAGGCAGCCTGTGCAACTTATCATGACTCTGTCTTAAAATAAAAAGTAAAAAAATGGACTGGGGATGCAGCTCAGTGGAAAAGCATTTGCAAAAGCATGCATGAGGCCCTGGGTTCAAATCCCAGTACTTAACAAAACAAAACAAAACAAAAAACCTTGAAGTAAACTGGGGAACAGCTCAGTAGTACAGCACTTGTCTTGGCATGAACGAGGCAATATGTTCAATACCTAGCATTCCCCTCCCAAAAAATGTCTTAAAGTCCTAAGAGTTTCCAGGCTAAGCTAACCTAATAAACACCCAACAATAGTATACAAACATTTTAAGAACCTTCAATTATAAATCTATAATCTTTATCTATTAGTACTTTCAGTTGAGAGTAATAAAAACTCTAGCTAAACTAAGCCAAAAGAGGATTTATTGAAAGGATGATGGGTATGCAAAAGAAGTGGGGAGGAAGAACTGATGAAAAGTCTCAGAAAGGCAGGAACTAGCAAGCTCTCAGGAGCTCAGTCACAGCAGTTTGTGAACCTTTTCTCCTGGCACTGGTGTTCCACTGCCCACCATGGGATGGGTTCCTTCTGGCAATCAGATATGGCCAAGAAAGTATGGTCACGAAGCACAGATATGACCACCAATGGTCCACCCTGCACATCAGGAAGTATTACCAGAAAACGGGAATAGACACAAACCTGGCTGCCTCTGCAGTCATGTATGCAGAAACACCAGACTGGCATGTGGGGAAAGGGCAGAGTGGAGGGGATGGCATTACAGGTCTGGGACACATTTGAGGTGCAGGAGAGCTCAGACAAAAAGGCAAAGCTGTGGCAGAGTTGCACTTGTACTTCAGCCTCCTGACTGCATCTGTTGGTCACACCCTGACACTTACCTAGATGGGAAGGTGGAGGCTTGGGTGGCAAGTCAGGGCAGTAACTCCCAGCAGACACCATGCCCAGTGTGCACAGAATGCCACTCAACTGACATGTTCCAGTCCACATATACCTGAAGGTCTCTGATTTGGAGTTTTCAACAGGAAAATGGTCATGTTAAACTACGAGTGTGTTTTACAGCTAGCTTTGGAAGCACTTTTCAGTACATTCCACATGAAATGCAAATTGATAAAAACAGAGGAATTTATCCTAATTGCAAGAAAAACTGTGGAGGATCAAAGAGGACACTTCTGGAAATATATGTTTAGAGGGTGGCATAGCTTGTTTGACTTGTGCAAATCTCTAAACTATTCTCTCTAGTATGTGTGGTATGCAGTAGGGCGAGGCTAGTGCATTTCAGTAAAATTCCAAGAAAAGATCAGCCTCTCTAACCAATTCTAAAGAGATGAAATCTATTGTCATCTCTAATATCTAATTTAAATTCTCAAAAATCACCACTGAATTATCCATTGCTAAATGCAATAGTATTAGCAGAGTCAGATAAACCCAAATACAGCCCAAGGCATTTCAACTCACTAACTGTTGGCTCTGGGCCAGTTATTTAAGTGGTCTGGACTTCAGTCTTCCTATTTGTAAGATGGGGATAAGATTTACTGAGAAAGGCTCCTGTGACAAGTAGATAAAGAAGCTAGGAGAAGCAGGGCACCATGGCACACACACATAATCCAGGAACTAGGAAGGTGGAGGCAGGAGGATCACAATTTTGAGGCCAGAGGCAGCATGTGCAACTTAGCAAAACCCTGTCTCAAAACAAAACATAGAAAGGGGCCTGGGGATGCAGCTCAGTGGTAGAGCACTTGCCTAGCTTGCGTGAGGCCAAAAGAAAGAAAAATAAGAAGCTAGGAAACAGCCTTGGCACATAGTTGGTATTCAATAAACAGTACCTATCACTATTAGGGAGAAGGACATGGCAATCCATTCCCATAGTAATCCTGGAACAATAAGCCTATAAGCGTTGCTGAGTCAATTAGACCCAAGGACACCTAACAACATCACTATTATTACCCTTGGTTTCTCATTGCCCAAAGATATTCCTTACCCTCCTTAATAAGGGATCCCTGGGCTTCTCTCATGCTACTTTTCCCCAACTGTGTCCTTTCACACTGGTTCTTCTTCAGCAGAGTGTGTGTTTTGCATATGCAAGTTTTCTCTCAGGAAAATTATGATTCTCTAGTATTATATCTTTGGTATCACCTCTTCTAGCTTAATGTCCTCTTCTATCTACTTAACAAACTCCATGGCTTCAACTATAATTCATTCCTTCAACTAAAATCTCTTGAGTTCCTATTACATACTATGTTGTTGTTGTTGTTGTTGTTGTTAGGTGCCGTCGAGTCGGTATCCGACTCATAGCGACCCTCTGTACAACAGGGGAAGCACTATTGTCAGTGCTTCTCTGCTGGTCATAGGGTTTTCAATAGTAGATTGATTTTTGGGAGGGGGTTGCCAGGTCCTTCTCCCAAGCCTACAGCTTCTGGTGTTCCCAGGCGGTCTCCCATCCAGGTACTAACCAGGCCTGACCCTGCTTAGCTTCCGAGATCTGACAGATGCCACAGGGCTACGGCTGCAGGCTATTATACACTATGGACAATGTAAATAGTAAAAAGTCAAATGTTTGCCTTAGGGACTTACTAACTAGGTATAAGAGACTTATTTAGACTAATTCAGGATCATCATTTTTTTTCAATGCTAAGGATAGAACCTAGCATTCATGCGGCTCTGCGTACAACCCCTAGTACTGGAAAAAATAAAAATTAAAATTAAAAAATTAAAAAGAAGAAGAAAGAAAAGAAAAAAAGAGATCCTGTCATTTGCAACACGGATAGAACTGGAAATCATTCTGTTAAATGAAACAAGGCAGGCACAAAAAATATCCCATGATCTCACTCATATGTGAAATATAAAAAAGTTGAGCTCACGGAAGTTGAGAGTAGAATGGTGGTTACCAGAGGCTAGGGAGAGTAGTGGTGAGGAGGAGGGGAAAGGTCAAGCCATGGGTACTAATTTACAGTTAGGTAGGTATAAGAAATTCTGGTGTGTTATTGCACAATAGGGTGACTACCAATAGCAATAATGTATGGTGCATTTCAGAAAGCTAGAAGAAAGGATTTTGAAAGTTTTCACCATAAAGAAATGATAAATAAGCTGGGGCCATGATGCACACCTATAATCCTAGCTACTCTGGAGGCTGAGGCAGGAGGATCCTAGATTCAAGCCAGAGGCAGCCTGTGTAATTTAGTGAGACCTTGTCTCAAAATAAAAATAAAACAGCAGGGTGTGGTGGTACACGCCTGTAATTCCAGTGACTCAGGAGGCAGGGGTAGGAGAATCACAAGTTTGAGGCCAGAAGCAGCCTACATAACTTAACAAGATCCTGTCTCAAAATACAAGATAAAAAATAAAAAAGGGGCTGAGGCTGAAGCTCAGTAGTAGAGCACTTGTGAAGTATGTTCGAGGCCCTGGGTTCAACTCCCCCCAACCCTAGTACCGCAAAAATAAATAAATAAAAATTTTAAAATAATAAATAAATAAATAAATAAATAAAGGACTGGGTAGGTGGCTCAGTGGTAGAGCACTTGCCCAGCATGTGCAAGGCCCTGGGTTCAATCCCCAGTACTGAAAACAACAAACAAACAAACAAAAAATCCCCAGCATATATAAAATAAATTTTCTGAGATTAAATAGGTCAAGAGTTAAGGGCTTTCTTAATCATTACAAACTGCAAATTATATTATAGAAGGCTTCTCAGAAACTATTCAGAAGGCAACTGACGTTTGAGGCCACATTGTTGTTGTTGTTAGGTGCCATCGAGTCAGTATCTGACTCACAGCGACCCTCATAGGGTTTTCAATGGCTGACTGTTTCAGGATTGCCTTGGGAGTGGATTGCCAGGTCCTTCTCCCATTTTTGTGGTGCTGGGAACCGAACTCAGGACCTCAGAGACTGTAGCACAGTGCTCCACCAACTGAGCTAAATCCCAGCCCTTGAGGCCACAGCCATTTATTTAATCAGGTAAGACACACCCACCCAGCATGCAAACACTGCCTCTACCCATCCCTCTCAATTGCCTATTCTACCAATAAACACTGCTTTCTTTCAAAAACTGAATCTAACTGAATCAACCAATTAGCTCTCTTGCTCAGAGTACCACAAGCTTCTAGTATACCTGGGCCCACCCTAAAAACTGGGCAAGTCTGCCCTCCTTGAACATCCAATTTTTAAAATACCATCTTAAGAACAGGGTTATTTATATGTTTCCCAAGAATTCTTATTAAAGAGAATTCCTAAATACTACAAATGACAGAACCTTTCAGATCCAGCTAATTAAAATTAAATTTTCTTCCCTTTGGAGCAAAATGCATTTGAAACAAAAATCTTATCCCACAAGCTGTAAGTAGTTACAAAATTATTTCTGTAAAGCCTTTAGGTTTTCAAGGTATTTCATGATGCCTACATTCAAAACTGCCTCAAAGGTCTCAGCCTCCCACGTGCTAGGATTACAGATGTATAACAGCAACCCTTGTCTCTTCTTTTTTCCTTTCATACTTGTTAAGTGATTAAAAAAAGTAAATTGTGTGTCCAAACCTCAAAAGTTTTATAAAGAATGGAAAAGGTTGTTTTTATTTTGCTGTGGTTTGTTTCTATTTTGTTGGTGTTCATTTGTTGTTTTGCAGTACTAGGAGTTTGAACCCAGGGCCTCACACATACTAACTAGGCAAGTTCTCTACCACTGAGCTACAATCCCCAGCTCCAAAGCAGAAGATCTTTTAGAAAGTGCTGTTAACATGGAGTTTTGCAAACAAACTTTTTTCCAGGTGCAACCAAAATATGGTATTTATTTAATCAAATGTTAAATCCACAAAAAGAAACTCCTAGTAATTAAGATCACTGAATAATGCATCTTGCTGTTGAGACAATTTGCTGCAAATCCTCTGAAAGTCTTTAATATAGGCTGGAATCCTCAGTGAAGATTACCTAATAAAGTCCTACAAAGACATAAAGGGACTGCATTACATGAACCCCTAACAGTTCTTTCCAGTTCTAATTCTGGCAGTGTCTCCCTAAGGCTGTCAACCTTTGCCTCAAATAAAGGCTGACCCTCCTTCTACTCATCTAAATGGCACAGAGGGAAAATCATTGCTTTATTGTTCAACTGCTACTCTTGTGAAAACTGTGTCTACTGTCATCACTAAACTGTAACCTATCCTTTATTTCATAGAACTCCTTCCTTCCACAGCATCTATTTAATCAAACTCAACCCAAATCCAAGAGTTGCTCTTTTTGCATATACATTCATCCTGTCAAACTCAGAAACAATCTAGAGAGGGTGTAGAAATCCTAGAAGTTTCTATATTCTTTCTTGCTCATTAAAAGACAAATGTTGCAATATGTGAGGAAATGAATTCACATCTCAACCATGCTATATACGGTATTTTAGTAAAAGTAGGACACATACCTGCATGCCACACGTCTTACATGTATTTTGAGACATAACTTATGACATTTCCCCCAGAATGAAGGGAAAAATAGGTAGAGACAGAGCACTAGTACGTATTTTTAGCTGAATTTAACAAAAATCTACAAATATTTTTAAGATACTCTATTTCTCTCATAAAGTTACTAAGATCTTATTCCTCTACACAAATGTACAGATCAACAAATCAGAAGTTTTTGTTTTAAAATAGTTTTCTACAAGTTAGGATACCACAACCTTTAGAACATTCCACTAAATCATCCTTCCCAATGCCACCAATGTGCCTTGAATGGAATTGTTCACTAAAATATATTCTGAAGAATCAGCTAGATGTTACAGTTACATATTTTCTTGGGGTTGGGGAACAGAGGCTGGCCTTGATCACTCCATCTTCCTGCCTTAGCCTCCCAAGTGCTAAGATTATAGGTGTGTGCCACCACTCCTGGCCACAGTCACGGCTTTTTAAATTTCACTTTAGTAACTTGATATTTCTTCCTTTTACTACTTGGCAACCTCTGACCATGCCTACAAATGCTAAATTGTTAGTGCTCGCAGGAAAGAGGAACTTGACTTACTATTTAATCAGAATATAATTCCTAGTGACTGAAAAGAACACTCCAACACAAAGCATCTACAAGTAACCCAACTTTCTCTTGACTTCCTTTTTCCTCTAAAAAAACCATACCTCACTCAGTCACCTGTTATTTTCTAACCTCAATCACTAAGTTTCCCTGTTACATTCTATACCACAACAATTTTGTCTTATTAGCCATATACATTGCTGGGAAAACAATAAATTCTTCCACAACTTACAATGAGCTAATTTCTTTTCACGTACTCTCTCACACAACTATTTCTTAAGAAGTGAAAACCAACCTTTTGACCCAGTGTAGTTGTTTGCGTCGACACGTTTACAAATTTAGAGGTCAATTTTTTTTTTTTTGGTCACCCCTCATAGACACAATATGTCAATGTGACCTGGAGAAAGGCTTTATTTTCTGTTTCATACCAGAACAGTAACAGGCCTATCCATCACAGCTACTGATTTGGGAAGGAAGTTGCCAGGTATTTAGGTTAAATCCAAATTAAGATCTGCAACAGATCAAAGATCAAAACTGCAACAGTCACACTTCTGCTGAAGGGAACTGAGTATGTAAAAAAAAAAAAAAGTTTCCTTAATATCTGAACAAGACTTGTAAGTAGTTAAGTCAATTAAATTGTTGCAACATTGTTTCAGCAACATTAATCTTCCATATTTCTAACCAGCTGTTTTTTTAAAACGCATTTCAGCATTATCATCAGTCCAGAGAACTGGGAGGCTGATAAAAACTATTGTCTTGAACTCAGAACTTTTCAAAATATTTTAGAACTCCCTGAACTTGGTTGATGATTCGACCTTGGTTAATTAGTATAGAGACTCATCACAAGTTATCACCAAGTTAAACAATGTCCTGTGTGACAGTGCTCCTGCTCAAAGGATCATCTCATCCAACTTGGAGCGTGGGATGGATCTCAACACAGGCAGAGTAAGACGACAGTGCTTTCGAGGCACCAGCTGGGGTTCACTGCAGGACGGACCGTCCAGTTTCTCGCTCGTGGAAGGAGTCCAGAAGGTGGCAGGAAGAGACTGGGTGTGTTTCCACCCGGCATCACCTCCTTTCTTTGACTTTTAAGGGCCCCATGGGTGGTTTTCATTGGAAGGCTGAAGACTCTAAGAGGAAGTAACTACCTAAGGGCTTTTGAGGAAGGAGCGCGCGAGAAAAAAACCCAGGAGACTATTGGGGGGGACCCCGCCAGGGTCCGAGGGGTCACCCACCGCTCCCCCTGGGGATCGGCCGAACTTGTGGCGGGGTCAGGCAGGGGCAGGTACCCCAGGTTCAGAGCGGAGCCCGGAGCTCCCGGGCCAGGGGACGACGACTCTCGGATGCGCAGAGACGCGAAGCCCCGCGCCGCCCTCCAGCTCGCGGCTCGGGAGGCCGGGCCGCCGCGGGCAGCGCACCTGAGCCGCGCCCAGCGCGCAGACGGCCGCGGCCACCCCCGCCGGCGGTTCGCGGCCCCCGCCGGCCCGCACGGCCGCGCCGGCCCCGCCCGCCCGTTCGCTCCGTCCAGTCGTACCTGGCCGGCGGCGGCGCTGCTCCCCACGTACCCGTTCCGCACCTCCCCGTTCGCCACACAGCCGTTCGCCCGCACGGGGCGGCGGCAGCAGCAGCCTCCGGGCCCCGGCCGCATCGTCCCGGCAGCTCCCGGCGCAGGGCAGGCTCTGTGGGCAGGGGCGGCGGCGCCCGGTCCCGCTCGGCACCGCACCCCCCTCCCCGAAACCGGAAATGGCTGCAGCGCCGCCGCCAATTCCCGGTCGGGCCGTCACGCCGGGGCGGAGCCCACTCCGAGGACACGGCTACCCCGAGGCCGGGCTGCGGAGGGGAGCGCCGGGCTGGGCGGCGGCGGGGCGAGGGCCGCAGGCCGGCTGACCAATCCGAAGCGCGGGAGGCGGGCCCCATGCTGCGGCTGGCCAATCACGGCGAAGGGGGAAGCGGCTCGCGGGTGTCGAGGGGGGCTTCTCCGGAGGGACTTCGAGCCCGGCACCTGATTGGACACTGAAGTCGTGGGTCGGGCTTGGCTGTTTAATGGTCCAGGCTCAGGAGGAGGCGGGGTCCAGGGAGAAGTAGCCAATTAGAGTGTGAGGAAAGGAAGAAGGGCTGAGCTTAACCCTCTGTAGCGGGTTACCTGGTCTGCAGGACAGGTGGTGTCCTCTCTGCCCTTGTCTCCAGGTAAATTCTTGGGTTGAATCTCAAGCCCAATGCAGGCGGCTCCTTTATTTCATTAGCAAATTCCTCTCTGGGCGTTAATAGAATAGCCTTTTTTTTTTTTTAAACGTGTAGAATAGGTTTATTAAAGGTAGTACACCTTTAAGGAGTCACAAGGAAAACCGAGGCACCTGAAGAAGCTTAGGTAAATCTGCAAAAGGAACTTGGAAAAACCTGCGTTCCCTGGGTGGCTCGGCATAAGGATATTTCTGTTCCCCAAGGGGAAGTAAAGAAGCCAGACAGTACAGGAGAGTTAAGCAGGCTTTTAGAAGGAAAGGTGCCTTGGATAGAGAATGGCGGACCCTAGAGAAGGGAGAGACTTGCACGTGTCTCTGGAGAGAGAAGAGCAGAGAGAAAAGAGAGCTTGTAGAAGACAGGAGGAAGAGAGCGCAGGCACCATGTTCCCTCTAGTTTATTCAAACTAGGGAACTCCCAGTGTTTTTGACAATCTCACCATTCCTCAGTACGCACCACCTATCATTTCTTAATAATTCAGATGCCCCTTCATGTATGCATCACATTTGTTCCTGTCAGGACTTTCACATACAACTTTCCTTAAAGACTTTCCTTGAAAGTCAGGAAACCTGATCTAGGTCCAACTGTGCTGATAACTGGACACTAAAACTTGAGGATCTAGCTACTTAAGGAGCCAAATTCTTTAAAATGCTTCATAGACTCGTTGCAAGAATTATATTAGTAAAGCATTGTGCACCTATCAAAATACTTGGCCCAGGCAAGGAAAATAATAAGTATTTTCTCACCCTTTTGGTCTTAACTTTCCCAGAGCGGTTAGAAAGAAAGGAAATTGATCTACATTACAGCAAGAGACTTGGTTCCCCATAAAGAATTTAGTATCATAGTGAAGAATATGGCCTTGTTTGGGTTTGAATCCTGGCTGCTTCACTCACTAGCTGAGTGACTTCTATGTGTCTTTCTCTGTTCAGTGGGGATAAGAATGGCTGTCAGGAGGATCTAATGAGTTAATACGTGTAATGTGTTTTGTGCAATAACTAGCAACTACTAAGCATTCCTTAAGTGTTGGCTATTATTAATTGCTGAATGCACCTATGAGAGTCACTGCATTTTCCTCCTACACCCCTGGAGCTTTAGAACTGAGTTGATAAGGTGTCAGTTTTGCATGACTTAGGAGTTGAACAGTCTGACAGTACATGAAGGCACATGTTCTCTTTGAATCAACAAGCATTATCATCCCAAAGTGAACCTAAGACTATGGCTGAGGCTAAAAAAGAAGTTTATGCATCATGGAACTTACATTCCAGAGAGACAAGATGTGCACATATAAAGAAAATAATAAAAGGCTGTGAGATTAGGCAAAAGAGTTCTGGTGAGAGTGGCTGAATGACAGTGACAAGACAAATTTCTATAGGGAAAGTTTTCAGGGAGGGACCTGGTTGATTTGCACTGGGGTTTAAGGGATTTTATTGAAGCTTATTTTCAGTCACATCATATGGTTGTGAAAGCTGGACATTGAACAAGGGAGGCAGGAGAAGAATTGATGCTCTTGAATTATGGTGTGGGAGACGAATATTGACTATACCATGGGCTGCCAAAAGAATCAACAGATCTGTCCCAGAAGAAGTGCAACCAGAATGCTCCTTGGAAGCAACAGTGACTAGACTGCATCTTACGTATTTTGGACATGTAGGTTGAATGGACCAATCCCTGGAGAAGGACATCACATTTGGGAGAGTGGCAGGTCAATGAAAAACAAAAAGGAAAACCCTGCACTAGATGGATTGACACAAAGTCTGCAACAATGGGCTTAAACATAAATAAGATCGTGTGCCTGTCACAGAATCGGGGATTGTTTGATCCTGTTATACGCAGGATCACTATGAGCCAGACCCAACCCACCAGCACCTAACAACAACAAAGCTAGTGGGATGAATTAATCTGGAACAGGCTTAGGAGGAAGACGTAGAATGAGCAGGATTTTGAACAATGAACAGAATTTAGAGAGCTGGAACTGAGAAGGAAAGGGTGAATATTCTGGAGGGAGAAATCCTGCAGAAGCTCAGGTGCAGAGGCTGGAAAGAGCAAAGCCTGACTGGAGCCTGGGAAGAGTAAAGGTGCCTGCCTTTTTTCGCTGTCAGCCTGTCCTTCCCTTCTGAGGACAGGATACTAGTTCTTTACCTTGTTCTGCTGCTTACTCAGCATGTGTGGTCCTGAACGAGTCCTACACACTCAGCCCTGATTTCCTCACTCATCCTTTGATGTGAACACTTGCATTACTTATATCACAAGGCTGTTGGGAGCATCAGTGATATAATACACCTATGATCCGATTACTCCATTCACCATTGCTAAATAACAAAAAGGATGCCTCAGTAGGAAACACCCTAGGCGCTATGAAAACAGGAAAACAGCCCCTTCCAGAAGCATGAGCTGACTCATCAACATTTTACAGAGTTCATATGCAATGCTCCATTTAGACACCAGTAATACAACTCTCTTCTTCCTTCAAGATTGCTCAAGCCACTTCAACTCTAAAGCCATTTTTGAACTTCAAGCTCTTACAAAATTAGTTGCTTTCTTCCCTGTGAACTTTATACTCACCTGTATAAGCCTATGTCACATTACTTTGGAATTCTTTATTTTGAGAGAAGTTATGCATTACTCAGAAATAACAAATATACCAAGATTGAAGACCCAGCTCCAGCATTTACAAATCTTGTGACTTAGGCAAAGCAGTCTAACTTCTCTGTGACTCATCTCCTTCTGTGAAATGGAACATATATACCTCATTGAGTTGTAAGAATTAAGCACCCAGGCCTGTTACATAATATCTAATGAGTTGGCAATTATTAGTTGAATAAATGAAGTGTTTGTTAAATGAATGAATGGCTAACTAAATACATTTATACCTCAAACTAGACAGACAACAAGCTCCTTGGGTTCAGAGGACTGTCTAATCCATTTTGGGGCTCCCAGCACCGAGGATGTGCTTGACCCATAACAAATGCTAAATAAATGTTTGATGAATGACTAAATGGATTGGTGAATGAAATTCTGGCCTGTCTCTAAGGAATCTTCTATCACATGGAGATTGTGTTAATGTTCTTTTAGTTACAGATAACATAAGCCAGTATTAGGAAACTTATGAAAGATAAATTTATTAGAACTCTTCCGAAGATAGGGAAGTGAAATTCAGGATAAGTCCCAAACTTCAGCATCAGAAAACTGTAGACCTTCCACTTAGCATCAAACACTTCTGATGCTTACTGCTCAGCAACCTGTAATTTTCACATTCCCTAGATCAAACTTCTAAATGCTCAGGAAAAGAATTTTGATTGACCCAGCTGAGGGTGAGATGGCTAAGTTTGACCAATCAACAATGATTAGACCACAAGGTCAGGCTGCTCAAGGTGAGGAATCTGGTACAGAGAAGGGAGAAACAACCTCATCCAAGTCCATTGTGAGATGATAGAAGCTGCAAATGAAAAAGACAAATACCAATACTTTGGAATGAGTGTTAAAGGAGGAGGTTTGTGGTACAGCAACAGGGATGCTGCCTTGGAAGAGAAATGAAGTGAAAGAACCAGGCCACTTAGCTAGAGGAGCATCCAGCCTACACTATTACATAGGCTCTTGGTTCCATGCAGTACAAGTCAATGCTGGCTGACTGACATAGAATAGAATTCATTGGAAAGTTGTCAGGAGCTCAGAGACCTGATTGAAGGCTGGAAGACCAGGCTTACAAAATGTCAGAAGACAGAGTAGCCCACAGAGCTAGGAAGCAAAGACCACAGCAAGAGTTTAGGGTAGGAACTCTTTGGTAAGTGCCCCATAGCCAAAATAAGTGATCTCCATTTAATGGTTCCACCCTTGGGTCACTTGGTCAAGAGTCAAAGTCCTGCAGAGAGCCTCTGACTGGTTCAGTTTATGTCTCACTGTCCATATAGGTACAGGCAGAAGAATGTGGTTCCTTTACCTGTCCAGGTTTGTTATTGTTGTTGTTGGGTGCCATCATAGTGACCCTAAGTACAACAGAATGAAACAATAGTTTCTGTGCCAGGCACATGATCTTATTTACGTTTAAGCCCATTGTTTCCAGACACTGTGTCAATCCATCTAGTGGAAGGTTTTCCTTTTTTTCATTGACCTGCCACTCTCCTAAACATGATGTCCTTCTCCAGGGATTTGTGCCACCTGACTGTTGTTGTTGTTGTTGTTGTTGTTGTTGTTGTTGTTAGGTGCCGTTGAGTTGAGTCCAACTCATAGCGATCCTATGTACAGCAGATTGAAACACTTGCCGATTCTGTGCCAGGCAAACCATCTTATTTATGTTTAAGCCCATTGTTGCAGACACTATGTCAATCCATCTGGTGAAGCATTTTCCTTTCTTTTCGTTGACCTGCCACTCTCCCAAACATGATGTCCTTCTCCAGGGATTGAGCTCTCCTGACTACATGTCTGAAACATGTAAGATGCAGTCTGGCCATTCTTGCTTCCAAGAAGCACTCTGGTTGCACTTCTTCTAGGACAGATCTGTTGGTTCTTTTGGCAGTCCATGGTATATTCAATAGATGTCTCCAGCACCACAATTCAAAAGCACCAATTCTTTTTCTGTCTCTCTTGTTCAATGTCCAGCTTTCACAACCATATGATGCGACTGAAAATACCATGGCATGAGTCAGACACACCTTCATCTTCAATGTGACATCTTTGCTTTTCAATACTCTAAAGAGATCTTTTGCCACAGGTTTTCCTAGAGACATGCGTCTTTTGATTTCTTGACTGCTGCTTCCACAGGTGTTGATTATAGAGCCAAGCAAAGCAAAATCTTGGACAATCTCAATTTTTTCTCCATTTATTGTGAAGTTGCTTGCTGACCCAGTCGTAAGGATTTTTGTTTTGTTGATGTTTAGTTGTAACCCATATTGAAGGCTATGATCTTTGATCTTCATCAGTAAATGTTTTAAATCCTCTTCACATTCAGCAAGCACAGTTGTGTCATCTGCATAACGCAAGTTGTTAATGAGTCTTCCTCCTATTTTGATGCCGCGTTCTTCCTCATAAGTCCTTCCTCATAAAGTCCAGCTTCTTGAATTATTTCCTCAGCATATAAATTGAAGAGATAGGGTGAAAGTATACAGCCCTGACCCACACCTTTCTCAACTTTAAACCATGCAGTGTTTCCTTGTTTTACTTGAACAACTGTCTCCTGGTTCATGTACAGATTTCTCATGAGCACAATTAGGTGTTCTGGTATTCCCATTTTCCAAAGTGTTATCCATAATTTGTTATAATCCACACAATCAAATGCTTTTGCATAGTCAATAAAACATAATATCACACATCAGCAAACATAGACAGACATCTTTGTGATATTCTCTGCTTTCAGCTAATATCCACCTGACATCAGCAATGATGTCCCTGGTTCCCCACCCTCTTCTGAATCCTGCTTGATTTTCCAGTAATTCCCTGTCTATATACTGCTGCAGTCGCTTCTGAATGATCTTTAGTAGAATTTTGCTGATGTGTGATATTATTGATATTGTCCGATAGTTTGCACATTCAGTTGTATCCCCTTTTTTGGGAATATGCACATATATGGATCTCTTCCAGTCAGTTGGCCAAGTAGCTGTTTTCCAAATCTGCTGGCATAAACATGTTAACACCTCCAGTGCTGCATCTGTTTGTTGAAACATCTCTACTGGTATCCCATCAATTCCTGGAGCCTTGTGTTTTGCCAGTTCTTTCAAGGCAGCTTCACTTCATCCTTCAACACCATTGGTTCCTCTTTATATGCAACCTCTTGGAATGGTTGGTCATCTACCAATTCTTTCATGTATAATGACTCTGTGTATTCTTCCCATCTTCTTTTGATGTTTCTCGTATCATTGAATATTTTCCCTGTAGAATCTTTCACTACTGCCACTCGAGGCTTGAATATTTTCTTCACTTCCTTAAGCTTGAGAAACACAGAGCGT
>VMDO01022885.1:21437-32844 GCA_007922755.1 Pedetes capensis | reverse complement strand
CCCCCTCTCCCCCTCTCTCCCTCTTCCTCTCTATCTGTCCCTTTCTCTCTCCTTCCCTCTCTCTCTCTCCCCCACTCTCTTTCTCTCTCTCCCTCCCTCCCTCCCTCTCCCCATGCTCTCTCTGAAGCAGGTACTCTCTCTCTCTTTCCTTTTCCTGAGGAACCTGAAACTGCTTCACTCCCTTACTGACTCCTCCTAAAATTCACTTTTGTGATGCAGCCAAGGGCCCGGCAATCCCCCTGAGTGGAGATCCTGAAAAAGGGAACTCCTCAGGGCAGCGGTAATGTTGGGGTACAGCACCCCTAAACCCACTGACAACCTCACTTTGCCTCCGGGCCTTTGCCCAGCACGTCTCTTCGCCTGGGGTGCTCTTCACTCAGATGCCCTGGGAGCGAAGCCTCTGGGGCCTCCAGTCCTCAGGCCTCACCTCTAGTGAGGCTCCCCTCACTCTTTAATCCCTGCTTAAAATGCTAGCGGCCCCCAGCCCCCTTAGCCTCCTGGCCCCCTTTATGCTTATTCTCCCCCAGCACCCCTTGTCTTTGAGCCTCCTGTGCAGTGCAGTTCTCTTTTCCCAGATGTTGGGTTTTCACTGCCTCCCTACATAAAGTTCCCTGAGGTCCGGTTCTCCCTTGACGCTTTCTGTTCCCTGATCTATGCAAATACCTCAAACAGGACAGCCACACGGTGGGCACTGTATAAACACTTGCCATGGAAATAGATGAATATCTTATGGAGACGCTCAGGATCCAAGGAGAGAAAAGCTGGAATTCTGTGGTTGAAACAGACAAGGGGCTGAGACCAAGGCTGCTCCGTGTCCACTCTTCTGTGATGTGTTCTTTTTGGCTTCACAAACACAGTTCAAACCCATAGCTCCAGGAGTCTCTGAAAGCCCTAGATTGCTTTTGTTATATAACTAGTGTGGGCTCGCAACATGGTATTTATTATCTGTTACAAAGTTTGCTTCCCAGACTCTCACTGAGTTTTAACAGGCAGTTTCATGGACACATAAAAAACATAGAAACAAACAGATTTCTTTGCTGTAACATTTCCCAGAGACTTTAGAGCTCCTGGGTATTGTGGACTTTTAAGAGTGAGTCTGGGTATTTCCCAAATATGTTGGCCAGAGAACCCCTTTTCTCTGGAAAGTCAGGTAAAATGCACTCTGGGGACCACAGATCTACCCGCTGATTGCAGCCATGGATTCATTATGGCAATAATTTTAATCGCAATAAATATATGACTCATAACTCTTCTTGCAATCACTAGCACAGTTAGTAATTCTACCAGATCTTCATTCATCTGATTATAGTGATTAACTATTCATTTTGGATGATTAACTGCGGTTTACTGCTTAGTCCATAGTAATTAAACTCCAGGCCTGAGAAGAGGTCAGGCTTGGTGGAGCTGAAGCAAGAGCCCTCGGGTAGGACCTACACAATGTGGGTCTGGTCCTGGCTTTATCACAGCTGTGTGACTCGGAACGACAGTCAAACTTTTGAGTCTCAGAGTCTTTTTCATTCACAGGGCTACTTTGATTCAATCTGGGAGTTTAAGCTAATGGGATCCCACGAATGTATATGGCGATGAGGAAAGGAAGCACATATTTTTTCATCCCCATAAAGAGTAAACTCTGCTCACCAGGCACCATTGTGCACACCTGTAATCCCAACTACTCAGGGGGTTGGGGAAGGAGGATTGAAAGTTTGAGACCAGAGGCTACCTAGGCAACTTAGTGAGATCCTGTCTCAAAATTAAATTTAAAAAAACTTGAAAAGGGGGGCGGGTGTGCCACTCAGTGGTAGAGCACTTGCGTGGTACGTGTAACATCCTGGGTTCCACCCCCCAATACTGATTTTTTTTTTTTTCAGTATAGGGGGTTGAACCCAGGGCCTCGTACTTGCTTGCTCTGCAAATGCTGGAGCACTGAGCTGCACCCCAGCCCATTTTTTTACTTCCTGAGACAGGGTCTCAGTTACACAACTGCCTCTGGTCTCGAACTTGCGATCCTCCTGCCTCTGCCTCCCAAGCCGCTAGGATTATAGGTGTGTGCCACCGTGCCCGGCTCCCCCCAGTACTGAAAAAGATAAAAAGAGAAGCTCTGCTGCTCCATCTCTTTAACAGCAGCTGACGTGTCTTATTTATGCACTGATACAGTTTGGGTCTTGGGTATTGCCCAAAGGTCCACGTGTTGAAGGCCTGGCCCCCAGGTGTAACGGGGAAATGGTAGAAACTTTAAGAGATGGAGACTAGTGGGAAGTCTTTAGGTCACTACAGCTGTGCCCTACAAGAGAGTTATGGGACCCTGGACTCTCTTCCTGTCTTTGCTCCCTGGCCATAAAGTGAGTGGTTTTGCTTTTTCAGGCCCTCCACCGTGATGGGCCTCATCACAGGCCGAAAGCCAAGAGATCATGGACAGGAGCCTCCAAAACTGTGAGCAACAGTAGCCATTTTCTCTTTATAAATTATTTATCCTGGGCATTTTGTTATAGTGACAGAAAAATGGCACACAGACAATGTGTCTGGCACTGTCTTAAAAGTCTCCATCATTGTTGTTAGGTGCTATTGAGTCCAACTCATAGAGATCCTATATACAGCAGAACAAAACACTTCCTGATGCTGTGCCAGGTGCATGATCTTATTTATATTTAAGCCCGTTGTTGCAGACACTGCGTCAATTCATCTATTGGAGGGTTTCCCCTTTTTTTTCATTGACCTGCCACTCTCCCAAACATGATGTCTTTCTCCAGGGATTGCTCTCTACTGACTTTTGTTCTTAGGTTTTGTCGAGTCGATATCTGACTCATAGCAACCCTCATAGGGCTTTCAATGGCTTATTATTTTGGGATTGTGTTGGGAGTGGACTGCCACATCCTTCTCCCATTTTTGTGGTGCTGGGAATTGAACTCGGGACCTCAGAGACTGCAGCGCAGTGCTCTACCAACTGAGCTAAATCCCAGCCCCTCTCTCCTGACTACATGCCCCAAATACATAAGATGCAGTCTAGCCATCCTTGCTTCCAAGGAGCACTCTGGTTGCACTTCTTCTAGGACAGATCTGTTGGTTCTTTTGGCAGTCCATGGTATATTCAATATTCATCTCCAGCACCATAATTCAAAAGCATCAATTCTTCTCCTGTCTCCATTGCTCAGTGTCCAGCTTTCACAACATATGTGACTGACAATATCATGGTATGAGTCAGGCGCACCTTCATCTTCAATGTGACATCTTTATTTTTCAGTACTCTAATGAGACCTTTTGCCACAGCATTTCCCAAAGCAATGCAACTTTTGATTTCTTGACTGCTGCTTCTCTGTCGCAATGCCTACAAAAACCAGTGACAAACATTTCTCATAAGTCAGAGTAATGAAGTAAAGACTGCCTGGGGGTATTTTATTCTATGACATTTCTATCATTAATACTTTCTATATCACTACATCCTTACATGTACATGTATGTAAATGGACACAGCAATGTATTTTCTAGGGCTCAATAACAATATATTGCAAGAGATTGAATGGGTGGCATTCAAGTCTTAGAGCTTAGAAGGAGAGGTGACTTCATCCAGGAAGGCTGTGGGGTTGGCAGCTTGAAGGCACCCACTCCTTAGCAAGAGCATTGCCACCTGTAATGAGAAGCAGGACCCCAAGGGTTGAGCTCCAGTCAACAGCCCTGAGGTAGAACATTGACCAGATCTGCTTGGATGTTGAGGCTCAGACTAGCAAAGTGTCAAGAACATTCCTTCTCCAAATTCTGCCTAGAATCTCAAAGAAAACAGATATACCCACTCCCTGACTTGGGTTGGCCATCTTGCAACATTTCACTGTTAAGAAGGGGTAAAGGTGATACATATCCAGAAGAAATTGTACTTTTGAATTTTGCATTTGCATCTTTCCTTGGGCTGGTGGCATTTGGTACAGCATGCTCTCATGTTGCTGGGCACTGGCAGAGCCCAGCCCCCAGTCAGCCCTGAAATCCCCAAAGAAAACAATGCAGACTCATAGTGCACTGTTATCAAACTAGAGGACTTGCGCCAGGCTTGGTGTATAAAGTGCCTTGTGCACTTATTGATGGTTTATTAGGACATAACCCTACTGTAAGTCCAGGACCATCTCTTCTAGAAACCACACACTCACATGCTCTGTCTGTCAACAGAGCATGTGGAGACAGTGGAGAGCTGAGCCCATCTATCGCTGGAGGAGGGACAGAGCACCCCAACTGGAGCCGTCCAACCTACAATATATCTGAGTCTGAGTCTTTCTGAACCTGGTAGGTGACACACCGTCTACACTCGAGATGAGGCCAACTATAGGTACCTGCACTCATTTGCGAATTTACAAAGAACGCCTCCAAAAATATTAAAGCTAAGAATGAGGAGGAAGCAGGCTCAAATTGAGTCCCTTTTCAAAAACTTAGAAAGAAAGGTGCTACCAAAGATTGCAGGTAGGGTGGGCTGTCTTCCCTGACTTCCAGGATGTAAGGACTAATCCTGAGCTGAAATCCTGAACACATGGAATCAATCAAGGAAGTTCATCTGATGGTAGCAGGCAGGTGCAAGGGCACAAATCCACATCCCATGCTTAACATGAATGGGGAAAACAGTACGAAGAAATCGGCAGGCGTCCTTCAGGGAACACCTGGCTCTCCAGCCACCACTTCCCCAAGTGACACTTGGCAAGACATCTCCGCATACTGGATTTGGTCATTTGCATTGGTAAGGCTGAAGCATTGGTACAAACCAGAATGTCCTAGAAAGATGACATGGACTCCTACATCTGTGCTCCTGTTGCCAAGACAGGAACTGTTATTTGATCATAGCATGCTTAACCAATGAGGGCTGGGATTTAGCTCCATTGTTAGAGCACTGCTCTGCAGTCTCTGAGGTCCCGAGTTTAATTCCCAGCACCACAAAATGGGAGAATATGTGGCAACCCACTCCCAAGGTAATCCTGAAACAGTCAGCCATTGAAAACCCTATGAGGGTCACTGTGAGTCAGACTTGGCTTGATGGCACCTAACAACAACAACAACAACAACATGCTTAACCAACAGGCCCAGAAAAGACCTCAGAACCCTTGTCAATATTGTACTCTAAAGGACAGTTCCAGAGGTGACCTTGGCCTCCTAGACTCTATACTATCAAAAGTGACTTTCAGGCTGGACATTGTGATACACACCTATAATCCCAGTGACCCAGGAGGCGGAAGCAGAGGGATCATGAGGTTGAGGCCAAAGGCAGGCTGGGCAACTTAGTGAGACTCTGTCTCAATATAAAAAGTAAAAGTAGGGCTGGGGTGCAGCTCAGTGGTGGATCACTTTCCTGGCATGCATGGAGCCCTGGGTTCAATCTCCAGTACTTAAAAGAAGTTACTTCCAGTTAAGCAAGCTCCTTACGTAGAGAGTTTTGGTCATTGTATTTTATTCTTTTTGTGTTAGTACTACGTCTACCTGCTTCCTTCCAGGCATGTAAACACAAGTTTAGAATTGCCTCCAGAAATGCTCTCACCATAGGCCATCCATATCAGCTTATTTGCACTTGAAAGTCAATTGTGGTCAAAAGTCCTAGGTGCTATGGACAATCTTCTGATGGAAAATTCACTCTGAACACAAAGTGCTAAGTGCAGACAGGTATCTTAGAGACTAAATCCTGACTTATTTCAACCAAACATGTTTGCCAATGGACTTCCTTGGAGACCCCTCCTCTGTGGTATCCTGAGGAGTGCTCCTGTCTGGCATCCTTGTGTGAAGGGCACTTCACAACTTTCACTGCTAATTGTCCTCTGGAGGATGGAGGAGCGAGACCCTGACCAGCAGCTGGTTGCATAATTCAGGTCAGCTCTCTGGAGTTGATCTTTTGTTATTCATTTTGCTCCAACTCATTATCAGGAGGAACCTATGAGCACTTGATTACCTAGGCCCCCGATAAACAGAGCACTCAATTTTCAGTAAACTTTCAGAGCCCTCCTCTCAAAGGGCAAGGGGCAAATAATAGCAAAACAAGTTAATACAAAGAACAACTCAGAGCAAATAAGATGCTTAAGAAAAAAGCATGCCTGGCTTCCCGACATTTATTCTGTTAGTCTGTATTTTTCATTTTAGTTGCTTATAACAGTGACTCTATTTTTTACCCATGCTTCCAAGCAGCAGGGCTCAGCAGGGACGGTTCATTCCTTTTCCATGTGGTGTCAGCATAGGTGGTTTATTGGGCTAGGAGATCCAGAGTGGTCTTATTTGCCTTTCTGGGGCCTTAGCACTAGTTATTAGTTGAAAGTCTTGCTTCATCTCTACTAAGCATCTTTCTCTTCAGATGGCGTCTGTCTCAGTCTGTTTTCTGTTACTATAACAAAATACCTGAAGCTGGGTAATTTATAAAGAAAAGATGTTTATTTAGTTCACAGTTTTGGAGGCTCAAACTTCATGATCAGGTATCTGCATCTGGCAAGAGCCTCATGCTCTGTCTCAACATGGAGAAGGGTATATCCTGGTTGGATCAGGTATGAAGATCAGTAAGTGGCATATGTGGAAGAGTGAGAATGCAGTCGCATGGTAAGAGAGGAAACAAGAGCTAACTGAGAAAGCCAAACTTCCTGTATAATAAGTTGCTCTCGTGGTAACAATTCCAGTCCTGTAAGACCTGATCCACTCTCCTGAGATGGGCATTAGTTCCTTCTGAGAGTGGTGCTCCTGCAATGACCTAATCACCTACCCACAAACCCCACCTCTTCAAGGTTCTACCACCTTTCAATACTATCACACTGGGCACCAAACTGCCTGCCTGTGACCCTTTGGGGGATGAGGCATATCCAAAGCATAGCAGTTGCTCATCAACCAAGAACCTAGACTGAACCTTTCTAAGGGCAGCTGTCCTCTAAGGGTGCATGCTATTTTCAAAGCTTACATCACCAGGCTCCCTATAACATTATTCAGAGGAAGAGAGCAGGAATTAAGAGTAGTAAGGAAAAGGTGCCTTTGATTTTTACTTCTGCCATGGGGGATCTGATGCCTCCCACTGCTGAGGCTTCTTCTGCTTCAGAAGTGCAAAATAACTAAGATGCTTAGACTGGGAAAGCATCAGGTAGCTTTCATTAATTTTCTTTCTTTGGCATAAGTGAGAGTCGAAGTCTCAGTGTGTCTCAGTGTGAGGTTCCGTCTAACTTCTCCCGGTACATAGCATTATGGAGTGTACACCATATGCCAATTATAAGCCCATCCTTCAAATCCACTCTCACATGTCCTGTCTCCAGTTTATCTCATTGCCCACCTGGCTGCAGACTTCACCAGCTGTTCCCTTCCCCCTGAAGAATCCACTTGTACCAAAGCATAGTGAGTTATGTGGATTAGCTGACAATTATGAAATGGAGAAAAATTTACATAGCACAACCCTCAGCAAAACTAATAAAAAGTACATATCCCTTGTTAGACATTTCTCTTTTCTAATTCTCTTCTCCACAGGACCTCTGGGAGTTTTGTTCCCTTTCCTATTTCTTCCCACTACACTCAAATTCCTTGGTCCTCTCTTGTCTCTACCAGACTTTTCTAGGTCTTCCATATTCCTCTTGCTTCTGTCATCCAAAGCAATTCAGTCCCTTCCTTCTACACTCTTGATCTTTCTCAGTAAAACCTTTCTAAGAGCCCAGGGCATGAAAACTGCAAAACAGAAAAGAGAAGAGCATCTAACCCAGTTCCACCCACCTGTTCCACCACTGATACCACTGTCATGATCATGACCAAGACAACAATGTGATGTAACACTAGAAGCCAGGTCAGGAGCCCTGTTCTGCTAATTTACTCATTTGCTCCACCAACATTTATTAAGAACCCTCGGATATGTAAGACTCTCTGATCACTATTATAAGGTGAACAACATGCATTTAAAGGGGGCTCACATGCTGATACATAGAAACAGACACAGATCGATAGAATAATATGTAGAAGGCATACATGGACTTCAGCGACAGAAAAGAAATAGTACTATGATAGGATAGAAGAGAAATTTCTTTAAATGGGTGGTTGATCAGGACCTCCTAAAGACAAGCCCCTTAGATTGAGACATCAAGGATGAGAAGGAATGTTCTTTCTCTTGGCATGGTCTTGCCTTCATCCTGCCTAAGTCTTGACATCAAGGGAATGAGCCCAAGGAACGCTAAGGGAAAAACTCCATATGAATGGCTCTAAGTTGGCAAAGATCATGGCATGTTCCAAGGAGAGTGGGGTGGAGTGAGCATGGGGAAGGAGGATCAGAGTGAGGCCCAGTGGCAGGTGGAGCCTGACTGTGCTTAGGGGGCCTTGTGATCCGGGTGTGCCTGCCAGGGTTTGGTCAAGAAGGGGAGCCACGGCAAACCTCATGGAAATAGGGCTCTGTTGTGAGTCACGGCTCACAGACCAGAGGAGGCACCGGGAAGTGAACATCTGCAATGGGGGTTGAAGGATGAGAGAAGTGGTCCCTGAAGCTCTGACAAGGTGGACAATGAGGCCTGAAGGGAAGTCCAACATCGCCAGCCGTCAGGCCCCTAAAGTGAAGCCGTGCGGGGGAAAGCAGGAGAGATCTCAGGGGAGATCCCTCTCTCTAGGGACCGGTGGGTGCATTTGTGCAGCTGCTGCCTTTGGAGTTGCAGCACAGCGTCTGGGTTCTGGTCAGCAGCTGGAAAGGTGAGCGGAAGGCAAAGGAGCTGGGGTGGATGAGACCTCCTGGCTTCCTCTGTGCCTGTGCCTTGCCACATATGGCCGCTGGGACCTTCTGAGCATAATAGCCTACTTTCCCTCCACCTGCAAGTCCTTCATGGGCTGACTCCAAGCCAGGACCACAGAGGGAAGGAAACAGCGGAAACAGAATTGCCAACATTCCCAGGGGAGAGGTTGGATTTTGTGGTCACAGAAAGGAAAGCTCACTTACGTTTCCAATCCAGAGCATACTGCAGAAACACAGGTCCCTCTCTCCCTTCTTCTTGATGTCCCTTTAGTTCTCAGACACCATATTCCCTCTGTGGTTGATGGTTACTCACTATGTTCCTAAGCCCAGATTCTTCTCTCGCCCTGTTCAGTCAGACGATGGAAGGATCACATATTCTTCTCTTGGGCTTCAAAGTTACTCTCTGCAGGTACAAATGCCAGTCCCTGGCCCAGCTCTTTAGAGGCTAAGAAGGCAGGGAGTTGGAGAGAGGATGCCCAAGACTCTTCCCAGAGCCCACTGTGCCTTTGGGGAAAAAAATCAAGAAATATTAGCTGAAGAGACAGACTCATCATTATCTCTTTCTAGGATCTTCCAACATTTATAATGGTCTTTCTAAATGTCTATGTCTTTTTAAATAATAAAGTAATACTGTACAGTTTTTATTGAGCATTTAATATAAGTCTGGCACTATGTTAAATGCCATTATATACTTTATCTTCACATTAGCCAAGAGGGTAGAAGCTGTTGCTTCCATTCTATAAAGAATGAGACTGGTGTGCCTAGGTGACCATTGTCCTAGCTCTGGCTGCTGAGTAGTGTGGAATATTCCACAGCCTCCTGCATACCTACTAGGTACAAATAGAAATGATGGCTAAAGCAACATAATTTAAAAAGCCAAAATACATTCACATTCTTAGTTCCCAACTAAAGAAAACCACTAAGTGCCAGAAACAAAGAGAGGATTGAAAGCTAACATGGAAAATATAAAATCTTATTCTAGGGCAGCCTTGGTGGACCATGGATAGCATTGAACTCAGAAAAATGCCCGAATGTTTATGGACTTGTTCTTTTGATCTTGTACGGGCACAGGAGATAAGGTCTGGAGTGGGTGGTAGGTGAAAGGTTGAAACTGAGGCTGCATAAAGCTGGAACTGTAAAAACACAAAATTCTTAGTGAAAATAGAATTAGAAAAGCTCCAGTTGCCAACACTGAAAATTCACAAAGAAATTTCTCTCTACCCCGGGCTCTATGGAAAACAAAAACCCTAACCCTTCATGGAAGATGGGCTTGGGAACTGAATGACACAATATAAATAGTTCAGAAGTCTCAATCCAATAGTGAACACAAAAAATGATGTCTTGTTTTAGTACCCACAGGACCCTTGATAGAAGCCAAAACAAAGTGCTTAGAAGCACAGAGTCACTCCCCCAAATGCATGAGATTCCCACAAGACATAAAATTAGGGCTTGCTGAAGATGAATTAACAATAAATATGTTCAAGATACACCAGAAACTGACTCACCACGGGAGAATCTTAACGATCATGATCATCAAGGGAGCCAACACTTCCAAAGCTCGAAGACAACAGAGCATTCCAAAGGGGACTTCGAAGGAAGAATTTTTAAAAAGTGTTAAGCAAATAAACAGAAGACTAGAAACCATAAGGAAACAATAGGACATTATAAGGAAAGGCTAGATTATTTTAAAAGGTAAGGAAACTGAATGATTAGATGTTAAGAATTGAGTTCCTGAAATTAACAATCCAATGTGTCAATCAAACACAAGACTAAATACAGCTAAAGAGGTGACTAGAGAACTGGAAGATCAACCTGAAAAAATTCAGTTAAAGAATTAAGTGATAAAACATATGAAGGAAGCATAAAACGACCTGGTGGTCAGAACAAGAAAATCCTGTAAGATTTGTTGAAGTAGAAAGTCAAGATTAAGGGAAGGAAATGTTCAAAGCTGTAACTGCGAATTTTCCATGGTGGATAAGACATAAATTCTCAGAACAGAAGTCCTCCACAGAAGGTGAGAGAACCTTCTCAAGGCACAATAACAAGTAAGCAGGTGAGTCAGATTCACAGACACATTTTGAACAGGAAGCTCTGCGCTGTAACCGCCACCCCCATAGTATGTAGGAATCTTTGGTTTTCTTTGTGAGGACTCAGATCATCGTGAATTTTTGGAGCCATTAATGCTGTAACAAACCTCAAATCTTATCTGGCCCAAGCCCGGTTGTAATCATGAAGCTGTCAAACCAGCATTTCCTAAAATGTGATTTTAAGATGGTTTTGTGACATGAGATACTGTTTTCAGGGGTGGTTAATAGTAGGAGTGAGAAGTGTTGTTTGGTCAAATAAGTTTAAAAGCACTATATTTAGTATATCTTTTCATAGAGGTGTAGTGAATATCAGTGCATTAAACTTTCTGATCAATTTTAAATGAAGATCTCTGACTTCAGAAGCTAAATACCAACAACCATTGACCTTCAGAAAACTCTGTCATAGCCCTGTGCTATATTGTTGTTGTTGTTAGATGCTGTTGAGTCGGTATCTGACTCATAGCGACCCTCTGTACAACAGGGGAAACACTATTGTCAGTGCTTCTCTGCTGTTCATAGGGTTTTCAATGGCAGATTGATTTTTGGGAGGGGGTTGCCAGGTCCTTCTCCCAAGCCTACAGCTTCTGGTGTTCCCAGGCGGTCTCCCATCCAGGTACTAACCAGGCCCGACCCT
>VMDO01022885.1:0-21337 GCA_007922755.1 Pedetes capensis | reverse complement strand
TGTGCTATATTGGAGAAAACTAATTATGCAACTTTTTTGAATACTTCCATTGTTAGGAAACTCCCTACCCACTGTATTCAAAGACAGCTCTTACTGACAGAAAGTTACTCTTTGTATTGAAAGGAAGCATTTCCTATCTTACACATTAGTGCTAATTATACTCTCTAAGGTTAAAAACAAAGGATCTCAGCCTGGTTAAGCTATGTTTCAGTAGTAAATGATCCCCAGATTTCAGTGGTCCACAAGAACAAACTTTTTTTCTTGTTCATGTGCACAGTAACTCGAGGTGAGCTGAACCTCTGCTCTTTAATTTTCTTCATTTTGGGGCATGTTGAATGAGCACCCTCTGTCTTATCTTCTGGCCAAGAAGAAAGTGAGAAGGATGAACCATGCCTAGTTCTCAAAGCTCAGTTGTGGCAATCATTGCTTTCTCTTGCATTTCATTAGTCAAAACAAGTCACATAGTAATTTCTAGAGATGATCCTTCCAAAGATAGGACAGACAATATTTGGAAACTATAATACAATCATGTGTAGCCACAGCACCCTAGCATCTGATCCTGCCTGATCTCGCAAGCTAAGCAGGGTTGGCTTGGTTAGTCCTTGGATGGGAGACCACCAGAGAATACCATGTGCTGCAGGCTAGGGAGATGGACCCGGCAATTCACTCCTCAAACAACCTGCCATTGAAAATCCTGTGAATAGCAGAGAAGTACTGACCATAGTGCCCAGCATGGCACAATGTTGGGGAGTGTTTTGTTCTCTTGTACATAGGGTTGCAATGAGTCAGGCTTGACTCGCCGGCACCTAACAACCCAACAACAATAATACAATCAACCACATCGTCAAATCTGTCAGAAATACTTGAAGATAGCTAGAAAGTGATCCACAGCCTGGTCTTCCCAACTTCTCCAGCTTCCAATTCCTTTTCTATTCTACAGCACGATTTTGAGTTTCTTGGATCCTCCTTCCCTGGATAGGCTACAGATAATTCATATTAAATAATGACAAAAATAAACCAGCCATGGTAGCACACACCTGTAATCCCAGTGGCTCAGGAGGCAGAGACAGGAGGATCGCAAGTTCGAGACCAGAGGCAGTCTGCGTAACTTAGCGAGACCCTGTCTCAAAAAGTAAAAAAATGGGCTGGGTGTGCAGCTCAGTGGTCCAGCACTTGCAGAGCATGCAAGCTCAAGGCCCTGGGTTCAAACCCCAGTACCACACACACACACACACACACACACACACACACACACACAAATAATAATAATAATAGCAAAAATGACTGCCGAATATAAGCCAGTGGCCATACTCTCCCCTCACCAACACCACCTCCTATAATCTTCACAACATCCCTGAGGTTTGCTTTTATTACACCCATTGTAGAAACGTACAGACAGGGAAACTGAGGCTCAGCAAGCTTCATTAATTTAATCTGACTCACTTCTGATTGTAATAGTAAATTCTTAACCTGTAGCGCATGCACTACCTCTCTTCGCAGCACTGTTGCATGGACACAAATGAGAAGCTGAAGATTAGTTGACACCTTTCTCCTTTTAAGAACATATGCTGTGGGACGTGAAAGCCCAGAAGTGATATAAATGGTCTGTGATTCAACGTGTGAATCAAGAGTAACAGCCTGTTGGCCTGTCTTTCAGCAGTGAGTGTCCTCCAAGCACCTAGAGGTCCATTTATGCGTTTAATGTACATTAAAACCATCTGCACATCCTGGGTGCCATAATCAACCAAATAATTTGTGACCATGAGCTGCACCACAGATGGGAGAAGTGCCTTGCTTTCCATATCTTCACCTGTTTTTAAGTGACTACCTTTAGCACTGTGTGGACAAGAATTCTGAAGAAACTTTAAAAAAGACTGTCAGGATCCATACATTTCTGACAAAAGAGAGGAAAAACAAAGCAATGATTAAACACAACAAGCATTTTTCATCCTCGTCTAAGGAAAACTGCAATGGAGCTTCTTTAAATGAATGAATGGATTAGCATTTAACTTTATAAAAAGGAAGGACAAAGCTAATAAAATTTTAGCACCT
This sequence comes from Pedetes capensis, assembly GCA_007922755.1. Lineage (NCBI taxonomy): Eukaryota > Metazoa > Chordata > Mammalia > Rodentia > Pedetidae > Pedetes > Pedetes capensis. The sequence continues at coordinate 19,285 of VMDO01022885.1, read as the reverse complement.
TCTCTTGGGCACATCTTTTTTTTTCTTTTTGTGGTACTTGGGGTTGAACCCAGGGCCTCACGCCTGCATGCTTTGCAAGTGCTGGACCACTGAGCTGCGCCCCCAGCCCGTTTTTCTTACACTTTTTGAGATGGGGTCTTGGTAAGTTACGCAGACTGCCTCTGATCTCGAACTTGCGATCCTCCTGTCTCTGCCTCCCAAGCCGCTGGGATTACCGGTGTGCACCACCACGCCCGGCCAACCTGGGCACATCTTTATTTCACTTCTTGTCATACAATGCAAGTAGGTAAGTGCTCTCCTTTCACAGGCAAAAAGAGAAAGGCTCAGAGATGCCAATTCATTTTCTAAGATCCATAGCTAGCAAGGGATGAAGGAAGCATTGTTTTAGGTCTGATGGATTCTTTTTATGTTTATTTTTCCAGTCCCAGGGCCCTTGCACATGCTAGGTAAGTACTCTACCACTGAGCTGCCCAGGCTGCCTCTGGCCTGGAACTTGCAGTCCTCCTGCCTCAGCCTGTCACGTCGCTGGGATTACAGATGTGTGCCACAGCGCTCAGCTTAGATCTGATGGGCTTCAGTCGCTAAACGGTGGCACACCACTTTCTAAAACCCTCAGAACTCAATCAAATGTCTCAGCGAGCAGTTTTGCCACGATGTGGACCGATTCCAGGCTATCTCACACCTCTCTGTTCTCATCTTCTCTCCTCCCTGGCTGAAGACTCGTTTCTCTCGGAACACAAATGGCTATGGGCACCACACTCCGTTAGACCAGCTCGTGCCTCCTAAAGGTGGCAGGTTTGCATCACGACTTTACATAAATGCTCTTGGCACTGGCAGCAGGTGGCGGGCAGGAGAGTGGTTCTGCCATGTGACAAATATAGAGCCGCTATCCTTAAAGCTCAAACAAGAGACTAATCCTCAAGGGAGACGCCATGCAATAAATAATTTTTTGCCATAACACATTCCTTCCCTTTGCATAAATTTAACACCCCGCTCTCTCTACAATATGTGATCTTCCTGCTAACTCCCCACAGACAGAAATAGCTCTGGGAAGATGTGATCAAAGACAAGTGGCAGAGGGAAAGGGAGACACGACACATTGGAGAGCTTGACTTCAGGACTGGCTTTTCTACAATGGACACTCTTTCCTGCATTCTTCAGAATTACCAGTACTCAGAGGCTGGTGACAATGGGGCAGATGACCAATTTGACTCCACCCTGGAAGCATGACCTGAACTGTCATTTTTTTTTTATTAGAAATTTTTAATGTACATCATAATGTGATTTATTTTGACATGCTTTTCATTGTGACAATTTTCATATATGCAATTTGATAAACATTATTCATACAGGTTACCCCTTTTAACTCTACCAGGCTGGATCCCTGTTTGCTGTCCAAGGTGCTGCCTGGCTGCTAGCCTGTGCCTGCCTGTACTTACCACTGCTGCAGCTGCAGGATGCTTCAGAACCCTAGACAGGAAGGGCAGAGAAAGTGTAGCAAAACACAGACATTCAACCAGTTTCTCTCTGGTTTTGTGGCTCAGTTCAGGTTGTCGTGGGAATTTGATGGGGGTGTGCAAATATATGTAAGGGCCTTCATCCTGGAGATTAAACCACTGTTGTTGTTGTTAGGCGCCGTTGAGTCGGTATCCGACTCATAGCGATCCTCATAGGGTTTTCAATGGCTGACTGTGTTTATGGGATTGCCTTGGGAGTGGGTTGCCAGGTCCTTCTCCCATTTTTGTGGTGCTGGGAATTGAACTCGGGACCTCAGAGACTGCAGCACAGCGCTCTACCAACTGAGCTAAATCCCAGCCAATTAAACCACTAGATGTTTCAAATCTACTTAAATAATTTGTCATGTATTTAATAATCCCCAAACATGGCCTTTTGGCACCAAGACAGTTTTGAATTTGGAGTAGTGTGGTGTGTTCCCTTTGGCCAAGGTAGCCTGTTTATCTCATCTCAAGGAAGGAAGACTTTTGCCTGAGAAGAGCCCCTGAGGGAACCCTGAAGTCCCTGAGGGAACGTGATTTGGTAAGGACATCTGCTCAATTGTCCTTTATTGCCAGAATTCTGATTACAGTACCTTCTCTCTTGTACTGTCTTCCTCTCATTTCACATTATTTTATTAAGAATAACTGTTACAATAATACATCCCTCTGTACCTCTGAGCTTCCTTGTGACCACATAATCTACAGACTCCACTTCTAGAAATTAGACAACAGGAAGATTTCCAATGGCCACTTCTGACCAATTCCATGCATGCCATTTGATGGCCAAAATGAGAGGAATTGAATCATATGCATGGAATTGACTAGAATTTTCAAATTTCAATTGAAAAAATTCTCTAACTTGAATTTGTTTAGATAGGAGATAAAATATGAAGCCTATGTAAACTGGTGGCTGGGATTTAGCTCAGTTGGTAGAGTGCTGCTTTGCAGTGTCTGAGGTCCTGAGTTTGATTCCCAGCACTGCAAAAATGGGAGAAGGACATGACAATCCACTCCCAAGGCAATTTCAAAACAATCAGCCATTGAAAACCCTATGAGGGTCACTATGAGTCAGTTACAACTTGATGGTACCTAACAACAACAACAGTGTAAACTGGTGCCTGCAGTGCTTCTCTGAAGCTAAGCAGGGTCAGACCTGGTTAGCACTTGGATGGGAGACCACCTGGAAATACCAGATGCTATAGGCCTGGGAGAAGGACCCCACAACCCACTCCCCCAAAACAATCAGCCATTGAAAACCCTATGAATAGCAGAGAAGCACTGACAATAGTGTTTTGCTTATTGTACATAGAGTCACTATGAGTTGTACACCAACTTGACCACACCTAACAATATCAACGACACATAAGCTGAGAACCAAGAATAAACTTACTCCAGAAGGAAGTAAGTAAAGGTCTTCAAATGATGTCATCTGGTGTCATCTGTCTTCATTGACTCTCCTTCATCCCATGTCCAGACATGCATTGGCTTCACAGTCAAGCAGCCTCTTCTGAAGTAGCAGCAAAGGTGTCCACAGACAGCTCTGGGCTGAGGTTCCATCACACTGGCTGTCTAGAAGAAACAAGCATACCTTTCCCAACTGATTCAGTCTCCAAAGTGGCTCATTTGTCCAGCTTGGGTCCATGGCTCTATTACTAACCCCAACTAAATATCTTGAGTCATTTTAGGTGGAGCTCTGTCATATGCAACTGGAAGAAATGTATTAATACGAGAGTTCCTTTCTGATTGGCCCTTGACTTAGAGCTTGGTGTACTAAGAAATTATAGGGAGGAGATGAGGCTCCCAGAAGACACACCACGACATAAAGAGTGAATCTGGGGAGATAATGAATAAGACAGAAGTAAATCCCCCTCACCTCTCTCTTCCCTCTAGACAAAGTCACTAAAATGCTTCATTTGGCATATGAGAGTTCTCTCAAACGTCGCACCTGTCTGGTATGCTGTGTGCCTCTCTATGGTAGTCCAATGGGCTTGAGGTTTAAATATTTTATAGATGTTTACTACTGAGTTCTGAGACTGATACCATATCGCCTCCCACTGGAATGCTTGTTGATTGCAAAAGTCAAACAAAAAGTGTTTCCTCATTGCTGCTTTCATTAGGTTTACCACCCAAGAAAAATAAAAAACACTGAGTGGCATCAGCAATAAGTATGCTCTAGCAGCATTGCTATGACCTGGGTCCCCAGTCTTATCACTCAGTCCCTGTCTGTACCATATGTTCCCATCATAGTTTAATTTACTATCCTGAGATATTAGTGCCCTCGGTCAGAACTTTGTCCCCTGGATATTAACGCTGTGTCCTTGAACCCTGAGTCAGTTCTGGAAGATTGTAGTGCTCTGACATTCTTGCTGGATTCTCTTGATCTGTCAGATTGGTGACAGTCAGGTTGTCCCAAACTAAGTTACTAAACATCTCCACTGATGCCACTCTAGATCAACATGTTGCTGTTGCTGTTGTTCGGTGCTGTCGAGTGGGTATCTGACTCATAGCGACCCTACATACAACAGGCGAAACACTGTTGTCAGTGCTTCTCTGCTATTCATAGAGTTTTCAATGGCAGATTGATTTTTGGGAGTGGGTTGCCGGGTCCGTCTCCCAAGCCTGCAGCACCTGGTGTTCCCAGGAGGTCTCCCATCCAAGTACTAACCAGGCCCAACCCTGCTTAGTTTCCAAGATCTGACGGGATCGGATGCCACAAGGCTATGGCTGCAGGCCTAGATCAACATTCCCACAACTAATTGCACCACATCTCCTCTTCCCAATCTGCTCTTCCACCAGTGCCTTAGGTCCCAGTGGGTGGCATCACTTTCTCCATTTTCCCAATTCAGAAATGCAGAGGCCACCCTTGACCCTTTGCTTTCCTTTACCCCTTGTCCAGCCAATCACCCAGGCCTGTTGATTCTGCTTCCCAGAGTTTTGCCGAGATGACCTACTTCTGTCCGTTTCCATTTCTACAGCCAGCACCTTGTCCCAGGTCACCAGCATCTTCCACCCTGAGCACAGGTTTCTCCATCTCCATTCTTGCCGTGCTCTTCTCTGTTTCTCCTATAGCAGCCAGAGTGAGTTTTCAAAAACTAGGTTGAATTGTGTCAATCCCACACACAGTAGGCTCTAATCCCTCCCCTTTGTCTTGGTTCCAATTCATCCCCTGGACCTTAGATTAAATGCAACTTCCCCAGTCAATTTGCCCTGGCACCTTTTATGTCATCCTGTCTTAGTCTGTTTTGTGTTTCTGTAATGGAATACCTGAGACTGGGGAGTCCATAAACAATAGACATTTACTTGGTTCCTGTTTCTGGAGGCTGAGAGGCTGCATCTGGTGAGGCCTCATTGCTGTATCATAGCTTGGCAGAAAGGATCACCTGGTGAGAAAGTGTTCTTCAGAGCAAGTGGGAAGGGGGTGGAACTCAGCCTTTTCTCAGGACCCCACTCCCACAATAACTATCCCACAGCTGTGATAATAGCATTAATCCATTAAGGAGAATTAGCACCTCCATGACCTTCTCACTTCTTACAGATTCTACCTCTCCACATTTGCACTGGGGATTACATTTTCAACACATGAATTTTCAGGGACACGTTCAAGTCATGGAGTATCCTATAGTTAAAATTCATAATGGTTATCACAGTTGGAATGTACTAATGATTTGTGTACTATTTGGTTAATATTTGCTCTTCCAGGTGGGTTAAACCCTATAAAAGATGAGCCTTTGGTCTAGTTTTCTCCTTTCCCTAGGACCTAGTGCCTTCCATAGTTAATACTCGATAAATATCCAATGAGCAAATTTACAAATGAATTAATGTCACAACATTCAAGCACTATCTAAACAATGTGTGAATAGCCATTACTGTGGAATGTCGCAAAGAGAAATCCCCGTTGGAGAGGTTGGACTAGATAGTTCAAGAACATCTTGATTCTCTCTTCCATTGTCCTGATATAACTCTGGTCCTCAGTGTTCAATGGTGTACTTTCACATGGAAAAGATGAAAGAGCTAATCACAGCATCTATTAACTTGTCATAGGAGATACCATTGGTTGTTATACTTTGTTCACCAAATCATCTCATTTCCATTTCATTTCCAAGCCCTCGCTCTTCAATATAACAGAGAAGAAAACACTGTTGACTCAATGTATCATCATCTATAAAAATTTAAGCCTACCAGTCCAATAAATTAAGGGATGGTTTTAAGTCTTACAAAAGGACTCACTAAAGGGGTTCCTTGAAACGGCAATCTCTCTGAGGACATTTAAAATTGGATTTGATTTACAAAAATTTGATTTGCACATAACTATTTAGGAACATATTGATTGCGTTAAGTGAGGTACACCAGGACATAACTACCTTTAATCTTTTCTAACAAAGGCAGCAATTAAAATTGCTTTTGCTAAGCAATTTTAAAATTGAGGATTCGATCTTTTCGCTGGCTTTGTCTAGCCCAGAGGAGTCCCTCTCTCCCAATACACCTTCCTCCTCCTAATTAAATGAGGTAACAGCATGCATTCTTGGTAGAATGTAGTTTCTGACAGAATCACACTCTCATCTTAGGGGTACTGAAAAAGCCCAGCTAGGGGTTTAATTTCATTTACCTTGTTCTTTGTTAATATAGTCCCTTCTTATCTTCACTCCTCGGAAGCATTGTTAGAGAGGAATCGATTTGCTGGTTAATAAAAAGTGGTCAATTACCATGGTATTAGTTGGAGTCCTATTCCCCAACCACAATGTCATTTTCATCCTATGAAAAACTGTGCCCTTTGTGTGGGGGTCTGTTTGTTTGCTTTATTTAGCTAGTGGTATGGAGGGCCTAATAAGGAATCCCAACAATAGTTTGCCCCATCTCCAGATTGAATTTCTTTATAGATCAGCCTCAGTAATTCATTTCCCAACTGGCTCTGATCAATACAGCTTGACTCAGCTTAAGGTTAGAGAAAGTAACTGTGGTACTGATGGGGTGCCTCAAAGCACCTCCTTCCTAAAGGTGCTCTTTGATGGTGGCCTGCCAAACTGACCCACAGCCTTGGTACAGGATCTGGGCCTGAGCTCTTTCCAAGCCCTGAAGCTGCCATTGTCTTGTTCTCTTTGATTCCATGAATCCAGAGGCAAGAGAGGCCTTTATGAGAGCAACTCATAAATGCTAGAGAAACGCTGGTCAGCATTTGGGATGTGTGAGCCCAGGCCCAGCTGTATAAGAGAGCTCTGAGCTACTCTGAACAAGGCAGCTGGGCTTGTTGATGCCCAAGGCTCCTCTGCTCGGAGGGCCTCAGAGTCTCTGTGCAGGAAGAAAGGCCTTGATTTTTGCCAGGGTACCCCACAATGTCCACCATAGGGACAAAGGGATGGAAAACTGTTGTTTCTAGATCTTGGAAAAAAATACTTGGCCTCTGCCATGGGGATTCCAAGCCAGTCTCTCAAACCTCCTTGGCCAAGTCCTGTTCTCTCTCCCTGGCTCTGCTTCCTCATCTGAAAAATGGTGACAAATAATTCTGCCCTTTGTCCATTAAGGTTGTGCTGTGAGGCTCAGTGGAAGTCACCAATGTGAACAGCACTGTGGGAGGTAAATCAGAGTGCACAGAAGGGACTGTTGATCAGGTGGTTACTGCATGACCAGGGCACACAGGCATGATCACCACCCCAGAATTTTGTAGACCTGGCTTTCTTCTGCTCCTCACTCTCCTGGCCTCCCCACTGCAGCTGTAGTTCATGTTGCACCAGAATCCATGGCCTGTTTCCATGCTGTCTGAGTGCAGAGACTCACTAATGTAGGCAATGACACTCATCCTTTGGGGCTGTGCAGAGATTTGGCCAAGTGAGCTCAGCCAGCCCCTCCACCTCACCTGAGCAAAAGCCTGACAAACCATGGGCCAACCAACCAACACTTGGTCTACCACAGTAGGATCATGGGGTTCACAAAACTCTAGGAATGGAATCCAGGAAGGTGAGTTCACCTCATATCTTTTTGACTAACAGTGGCATTCACACATTATGTAATGAGGTCCTAATATGAGGAACATTTATAATCTTTTCCTAAGATATTATTTTTTTCCTTGAATGTCTTATCTATAGAACCTAGGAGTTGGCAACATGATTATACTTAAATTATGATTTTAAAAATATCTGTAATGTCCTGCATCCTTATTCTGAGCCAAGTTTTACACTGGACACATTACATAAATTATTTCATTTGATATATTCTTTGCAACATCTCTGTGAGGTGCATATCCACTTAGTAAACGTCCTTGAATGCATGAACGAAGTATTGAATTAATATAGCTAAATAGTGAACATTTGTTGAGTGCTTTCTATATCCTAGGCACCATGTTAAGCATTGTAGATTCAAAAACAGCAAAATGAGCCAGGAGGCCATTCTCATTGAGCTTATGGAATAAGTATCATGATCCCTATTTTTAAATAAACAAATTGAGAATATAAAAGATGAATTGACCTATCCAGGATCACACAGCAAGAGGATGTTGGGTCAAAGGAAGAAAAATAAGTCTGGCTCTGGCCACAATGGAGTAACGAATAAAAACTGAATTTGCTGACCCAAACAATGATAAATCTGTAAGAACTGTGTGAATAAAATATTTTTAGGCACTGGACATCAGGCAGCTCAGGACTGAAAATCTAAAGAAATGCGAACCACAAAACATGGGCTTCATCTTTGCCTTGTCTTTCAGCTTAGGGTTATTTTCCCAAGTTCAATATATAAAAGTGGGGCTTAAGTGAAATGCTATTGCTAAGCTGAGGAGGCGGAGATCATCCTTGTTTCACAGAGAACTAAAGAGGAGAGAGCTCCTAGTAATACAAGAGTGAGGCATATGTGTGTGGGTGTGGGTCCCATTGCATGTGCACAGGGCACAACTGCACAAAGCTTAACTTTGAGCAGCTTCTGGGAAATGAAACTTGATGGGAAATTGCAGAAGTCATGAACAGGGAAGAGAAATTGGACTTCCAGTCCAGCCAGAGTAGCGATGTCACTGAGTAGGATGAGCATCCAATTGAGAGCTCAAAGACCCCATTCAGAAAGGCCATGGTTTAGGAGTAAGGACTAAACACTAGGATAAGCACAAAATGAAAACAGACCAGGATTTTAAAAGTAGAAAACAACACCTGTAAAGCTGAGAGGCTCTGCCAATAATCTAATAGCCTCAGAGCAGAATTTAAAATTCTCTTAAAGGAAGATAGCATGATTCTTATTTCCTTAAACACTATAATTTCAAATGTCCAGCATATATTCAAAAATTATTAAACATGAAAGCAACAAGATGTGAACATAATCTTTAGAAAAAAGGTCAATAGATACAGACCTCAAGATAATTAGAATTAGCAGGCAGTGACTTTAAAAACAGCTATTAGAAATATATTCAAAGATGTAAAGGAAAATATAGACATAACAATTGTAAAGATAAGGAATCTCAACTGAGCAGTACAAATAATGAAAAAAGAAAGGAATGATTTGGATATTATAAAAACTGAAAATTATAATATTTAAAATTTATTTAATGATTTAGCATATTTGAGATGATAGAAGATAGGATCAATACAGTTGAAATCAGTTTATAGAAGTAATCTAAATTGAGGAACAACTATGAGGAAGTATTGAGGAAAAAAGAGCCTCTGTGGCATGTGGGGTAATAGTAAATGTCTACTTTAGGCATAATTAAAATCTATCAAGGGGAGCATGGAGAAAATATGTCAGAGAAAATATTTTAAGAAGTACTTGTCAGAATGTTCCTAGTTTATGAAAATGTCAGGTTATAGATGCAAAAACCTCAGCAAACCTGAAGCAGGATAAATACTAAGAAACTCTAGAATAAATGGATGATCGAAAACAGTATAGATCTTAAAGACAATAGATTATAAGAGAATATTACAAATAAATTCAACCACTTAGATAGAACAGAAAAATTACTTGAATAGTGTAACTTAATAAAAATTACAAAGGTCTTTATAAATTCAGAACTTTATTCTAAATTTATATAAAAAGGTAAATGACCTATAAAATAAAATAATTTTTAAAAAAAAGAAACTTGGAAGGCTTGTATTGTCTGATTTCTAGACTTACTATAAATCTACAGCAATAAACACAGTATAGTATTGTCCTAAGATAAACAAATACATCAACAGGACAAAGTGAAAATGAAAGTATCTACAAATAGCCCTACACATTTGGATCAATTGATTTTCGAAAAATAATTTTTAAAAAGCATGCTAGCAGACACTTCACTAAAGAAGATATATGAATGGCCAGTGAACTTATAGCAACAGTCCACCATCATTAGTTATCAAGAAAAAGCAAATTAAAACCACAATGAAATATCACTACACACCTAAGTGGAATAGCAAAATATTTTAAAATAACATCAAACATTGGCTAGAATATGGAACAACTAGAACTCTCTTATGCTGTGACACAAATGCTTTGGAAAACTGTTTGGTATTTTCTTACAAAGTTAAACCTACATATATCCTACATATACCCTACAGCTATACCACTGCAGCATCCAATCCCATCAGATCTCAGGAGCTAAGCAGGGTATGATGGGAGATCACCTGGGAACACCAGGTGCTGTAGGCTTGGGAAAAGGACCCAGCAACCCACTCCTAAAAAACACTCAGCCATTGAAAACTCTATGAATAGCAGAGAAACACTGACAATAGTGTTTTGCCTGTTGTATGTAGGGTACTATGAGTAGGACACCTACTCTACAGCACCTAACAACAACAACAAACAACAACAATAACACATATATATCTTATGGCTTAACAATTCCATTCCTAAGTATTTACTCAAAATAAATGAAAACATATGGCCAAGAAAAGACTTTTCTATAAATGTTTGTTTTTCTGCAAATGTCTATGACAGCTTAATTGACTAGCCTGAATCTAGAAATCACCCAAACGTCCACCAATAGGAGAATGTACAATTGTGATATACTAATTCAATGAAGTGCTAACTAGTAACAAATGCTATGAAGTACTGAGACCCACAGGGACGGGGATGAATCTTAAGAATACTGCAGTTAGTGAAAGTAGCTAGACGGAGCATATGCTGCATGATTCATTGCTGGGAAGTTCAAGGACAATAAAATTAATCCGTGACCATCAAAGTCAAAACTCTGGTTGCTACCAGGGCAGTGGGGATTGGGTGGTGAGTGACACGGGAGAGCTTCCCAGGGTGACTGAAATACTCTTGATTCTCACTGATGTTTTTGTTAGAGAGAAGCATGCATTTGTCAAAACTTACTGAATGGCATCTTTGACAATCTGTTTATTTCCCTGTATGTAAATTTTACCTCAGTTAAAACAACCCAGTCTATCTGACTCCAACAGACTTGGAATGCTTTGGAGACTGTGCATTGGAAACAGTGGCTGTTTGTAGCCATTATCCATTGTTGCACGAGAAAACTCTGCAAAACCATGTGGCTTAGAACAGCAAAACTTTCTTCCATTTTCTGGGGGTCAGGAATTTGAGGGTGACATAGCTGGGTAGTTCTGGCTGCCCTCGTGCTGTCAGCTAGGGCTTCAACCGGCTGAAGGCCAGATGACTGGCTTCCAAGTGCACCCGTTGGGCACTCACCGGCCTCTGTTCTTGACTGGTTATGGGCAGGAAGCCTTCGTTCCTCACCCAGCCCGCTGCTTCACAGGCTGCCTGTCCACAGGACGGAGCAGCTGACTTCCGTCAGAGCTGGTGGCTCAAAAGGAAGGGCCCAAGGCCAAAATGGGAGCTGAAAGGTTTTTGATGCTCTAATCTTGGGAGAGAGCTTCCATCATTTCTGCAGTTTCCCACTGGCCACGCAGGCCAGCCCTGTTGCAGGTGGGAGGTGACTATGCCAAGGGGCAGGGGGCACTGAATGTTACCTTGGAGACCGCCTGCCACAGCCAGTTTTTGTCCCTGCTCCATAGCTCATTAGTTGTGTGGCCTGAAATAAGTTTTTTTTTTCCTCTTTAATTCCCAATTTCTCCTTCTTTCTTTTTTTTCTTTCTTTCTTCTTGTTTCTTTCTTTTCTTTCCTTCTTTCTTTCTTCTTTCTTTCTTTCTTGTTTCTTTTCTTTCCTTCTTTCTTCCTTTCTCCTTTTTCTTTTCTTTCCTTTCTTTTTTCTTTCTTTTCTTTCTTTCTTCTTGTTTCTTTCTTTTCTTTCCTCTTTCTTTCTTCTTTCTTTCTTTCTTCTTTCTTTCTTCTTTCTTTTCTTTCCTTCTTTCTTTCTTCCTTTCTTTCTCCTTTTTCTTTTCTTTCCTTTCTTTTTTCTTTCTTTCTTTTTCTTTCTCTTTCTTTCTTTTCTTCCTTTCTTTCTTCTTTTTCCTTCCTTTCTCCTTCCTTCCTTCCTTCCTTCCTTCCTTCCTTCCCTTCCCTTCCCCTTCCCCCTTCCTTCCTTCCTTCCTTCCTTCCTTCCTTCCTTTTTTGGTACTGGGGGGTTGAACCCAGGGCCTTGCACATACTTTGCTAGTGCTTTACCACTGGCCTACACCCCAGCTCATTTTTTATTTTTTGTTTTTGCATCAGGGTCTCACTGAGTTGTGTGGGCTTCCTCTGGACTTGAACTCACAATCCTCCTCCTGCCTCTATCTCTGGAGTTGCTGGGCTGACAGGCATGTGCCACCACATTCAGTTTAAATCAGTTTCTGTAGCTGTGAAATGGAAAAGGATCTTAAGGAATTAAACTGACAGTGTTAAAAGATTCTTAGAAGGAAGTCTGGACTAGAATAACATTTTCATTAATGTTACCTTAAAACACAGATGTAAGCCAGGCATGGTGGTACACTCCTGTAATCCCAGCAACTCAGGAAGCAGAGACAAAAGGGTCACAAGTTTGAGGCCAGAGGCAGCCTGTGCAATTTAGCAAGACCCTGACTCAAAATTTTAAAAATAATATATTTAAATTGGCTAGAGATATAGCCCAGTGGTAGAGTGCTTGCAAAAGTATGTGGAATGCCCTGGGCTCAACTTCCAAGTACCAAAAATAAAAATTAAAAAATTAAACATTAAAATATAACTACACACTTGTTAGTTCACCCGTGGGGAAGGTCCAGTATCACCTCTTGGTCAGGTAGCCAGCTTAAACATTCTTTTCCTGACTGCACATTTGGTCAGCTTTCAAAAATGGCCATTTCTGATTTGGCCCCTGAAGCTAGAAGCTTCTATAATCAATGTACATATAGTAATTTCTCTCCTCCTGCCTTACTTACCCCATGTGTTTGGAATCTTTTACCTTCTTTTCTCCCCTTAATTTGAGACCTCTTGAAGGACTTCAGAACTTTATCCTCTTTGAATTTCCACAGCCACTGCTTGAAATTTATATTGATTTCCACACATCCAAGTCTTAATCAGTTTCCGTCAGTTACAGACATCTTACAAAGCAGAGTGTTTAGAAGATAAAGGCAACTGTCATAAGGTATCTCAGTCAATTATTGTCCCAATAATGGTGTACAACAAGCCACCCCAGACTTCAAAGTCATATAGCCACCACTTATTCCCTTGCTCATGGAGCTGTGGATCTGTTGAGAATTAGCTGTTCTCCTGGGGCACCTTGATGCATGCCTATAATCCCAATGACTCAGGAGGCTCAGGCTGGAGGATTGAAAGTTTGAGGCCAGAGGCAGCCTGTGCAACTTAGGATAAAAAAATAAGAAAGGGGCTGAGGGTGCAGCTCAGTGGTATAGTGCTTGCAAAATCAGCACAGGGTTGTGGATTCAAACCCTGAGTATGAGAGAGGGAGAGAGAAAGAGAGGAGAGAAGAAGAGAGTGGAGGAGAGAGAGAGGGAGGGGGAGAGAGAGAGGGAGGGAGGGAGAGAGAGAGAGGGAGGGAGGGAGAGAGAGAGAGAGAGAGAATTGATTGGCCTTGGACGGTTCTGGTCCAGGCTGTGAGTCAGCTGGGCTTGGCTCATTGCTGCAACGTGGGCTCAGGTCTGTGCTGGCTGGATCCATTCTGAGATGCAGGCTAACGGCAGCTCCCATTCTGGAAAGGTCTTCTCAGGTAACAGCAGAAACACAGGAGGGCAAATGCAACCCTCTTGCATCAATGCATCGCAAACCTTTTCTTGCTTCACAGATGCTAACATCCCACTGACCACAGTGCCACATGACTGAATCCAAAGTCAAGAAGCAGGAGATGTGTGCTCCATGTCTAGTGGAAGGAACTTAAAATCATGTGGAAAAGTTCTTGAGCAATGGGATGGAAATTGGGGGCAATAAATCTACTATTCCGGAAGGTACAAAATCTTTTAGAACCATCTCACAACCAAGTATAGCTGAAAATAGTTCACATTCTGGGACGATCTGAGTATGCTTTCACTTCTAGAACTGGGGGCCACCTGAAAAGTGAGTTAAACTAAAAATATGAATGGGGTGATGTGAGACAAGGCACAGGTTTTAGTGACTCTATTCGACTCTCCTCCAGCTGCTGGCTGTGGCCCTGTGAATTCCTCTAACCTCTCTGAGCCTTTCTCTTCAAAAATAAAGCCAAGCCAGGCGCGGTGGTGCACTCCTGTAATCCCAGAGGCTCGGGAAGTGGAGGTAAGAGGATCACAAGTTCGAGACCTGAGGCAGTCTGCGTAACTTAGCGAGACTCTGTCTCAAAAAGTAAAAAAATGGGCTGAGGGTGCAGCTCAGTGGTCCAGCACTTGCAGAGCATGCAAGGGCAAAGTCCTGTGTTCAACCCTCAATACCACAAAAAAAAAAGCAAAAAATAAAAAATAAACAAAAAATAAAAAATAAAGTCAAGATAAAGCCTATGCAACAATGGGGTTAAACATAAATATGATTGTGTGCCTGGCACAGAATCAGGGAGTGTTTTGTTCCACTGTACATAAGGTCGCTATGAATCAGACTTGAGGGCACCTAACAACAACAACAACAACAACAACAACAACAACAACAAAGCCTATGCATTTTGTGGTAAAAAATTAACACAAATTAACATGCATGTAATTGCATGGCATAATTCTGTGCTCATTGTCTTCTTCCCTGCCAGTTCTGCTAGAGGGGCAGGGATGGTGGAGGGAGACTGGATTTCCCAGCAAGCTTGAGGGTCTTGGGCTCAGCCAGCAAAGGACTCAGCTTTCCTGAGTGCATACAAGACATGGACCATGTCCACACCACTCCTCTTCTTGCTGCTCAAAGACAAACAAATGATCAACTGTCATTTATTTTTGGTACTGTGAGACTAAGTTATTGCCATAGAGATGTAATTATGAGTAATTAAATGAGTATGTTTTCTGAAATCTTTTTAAAGTCCTAAATGTCTACCTTTTCACTCTACTTATAATCAGCACAAGTCAAAAACCGTAGCACATATTTTCCTCCAGATCAAATCAGTGAGTTATCTGTATCAATTTTATCAAAAGGGAATGAAGGAAGCCCTGTCTAACCTTATTCTGAATGTGCATGTTTTGCCCTTTTCATGAGGAAGTGGGATGTGGCTTACCAAAGCAACTCAGAGTTTAACCTTGTTTTCCTTTTGCAACCCAGTAAAGATCTGTGAGCTGGTCAGGAGCTGTTGAGAAGGATCTTCTAACAGCATCAGAGTAAATCTGTGCTCTCTTTGTCTGTGGATTCCACAGAGGAATACTGTAGGGAGCTCTTCTCTCATCCATCCCCCATCTTCACTCTACAGCCAGTCTTCCACCAAGCCATCATATATCCTCCTCCTAAAATACGTTTCAAGTTCTGGGTCTACACCCAAAGGAATCTGAGTCAACATAGCATAGAGACACCTGCACTTCCATGTTCACTGCAGCACAGTTTGCCATATCCAAGAAGTGGAATCAGCCTATGTGTCCATCAACACATGAATGGCTAAAGAACATGTGGTATACGTATACCACTATGGAATTCTATTCAGCCGTAAGGAATGAAACTATGTCATTTTCAGGTAAACGGATGGAACTGGAGAACATCATATTAAGTGAAGTGAGCTGCTCTCACAGAAACACCACCTGTTCTCTCTCATATGTGGAAGCTAGATTGGAAAATGAAACGAAACCTGTAAGTATGACACTTGGAAGTAAAAGGGGGCCTATCTGGAGGGGAAAGGGGAAAACTGAGAGGTGGAGGGAGAAACAGGGGAGGGAAGTAAAGAGGGGCAAAGAAGAACAAAGCGTACAATTCAGTGGCGTGAAAACATCATTACGAAATCCACACAATGCATGCTGATTACAAATGTTTCCAACCCATCTATATTACCTATTACTGATGGGCTGTACCACACCACAGCCAGTCATGTGGTTTTCCTGCATCTCCTCTTGCCCACAGTGCCGGTCAATTTTCACACAACACCCAGAGTGGTGTGTTTAGAACCCAGCATCACATCACTTGGCTCTTTGGATGGGAGGCTGGGAGTTTTTTCAATGGCTTCTCACTGTAAGTTAGAGGCCCACAGTTGCTAGGAGGCCATCAAGAGGTCCCCATGATCCAGCCCTGGTCTACACTGCACCCTCAACTCTAGTTACTTAACCACACCACACTAAGGTTCCTGCAGGCTCTTTAATGTTCTAGCTCTTTCCTTCTCCAGATCTTTACACAGGTTGTTCCCCTGCCCACATCACCTTTCCCTACTGGGTATATGTTGCATTCTTTCTTAGTTTTCTTCCCAGCTTACATGGCACCTCCACAAAATGTCTTCTTTGATTCTCAGCAGATTTCCTTAGTGTCCTCTGCTACCACCCGCTACATTTCCTTCAGTACTTCTCCCATTTGTTATCATACATGCATTTGTCCATCAACTTATTTAGTGTCTGGCTCATCCATGGATGTGAGCCCTGCAATGATAGGAGTAAAGTCCTGTGTCTCGCCCCAGAAGATGTTCAATAAGTACTTCTTTGGTGGACATGTGTATAAATGAATGAACAAATTAATGAATGAATGAATGGGCAAACGGAGCAGGCAATGGCTTCAATATTTACCAGAAAGCCTGAAACAGCCCCAAAGTCCCACCAAATGGCCTTGACTGGAACAAGACCTGTGGAGCCAGAGGGAGCTTGGTTTGAGGTCACAAAGTGTCCTCTGAAGGAAAAACAAAGCTTGGGGATGAGAAAGCTGGTAGTGGTCTTTGATCTGTTTCCAGTTCCCCACATTACCTTTGGTGGCAGAATCTTTCTGGGCCTCAGCTTCCTTATAATTAAAACAAGGGTTTGTAAACCAAACCAGGGGTGCTTGACCATAACAGTCAGTGTCTCTGATGGACATTTGTCTTATTTTAGGGTAGTCAGATTTCTTCAAATTTTAAAGTGTTCTTAACTCCAAAAAGGTTTTAAAACTCTTTGGATTAGGTTGTCTATAAAGCCCCATATGTCTCTGACAATCTGTGTTTCTATAAAAAGAAAGTCCATGTACTGGTAAAAATTGGGTATGGTTGAATGTGACAGAGGCCAAAAACAAAAATAAATTGTCTTAAGCAAGATGTTGTTGCTGTTGTTAGGTGCTGTCAAGTCAGGTCTGACTCATAGAGACCCTATGTACAACAGAACGAAACACTCCCCAGCACTGTGCCATGCCTGGCACTATGTCAGTGCTTCTCTGCTATTCATAGGGTTTTTGATGGCGGATTGTTTCAGGAGTGGATTTCCAGGTCCTTCTCCCTAGCCTACAGCACCTGGTATTCCCAGGCAGTCTCCCACCCTAGCACTAACCAGGCCAACTCTGCTTAGCCTCCGAGATCTGGCAGGATTGGATGTTTCTCTCTCTCTCTCTCTCTCTCTCGCTCTCGCTCTCGCTCTCGCTCTCGCTCTCGCTCTCTCTCTTTGAGATCTGGAGATAAGCATTCCACCACTGGTAAAGATTCCAGGCTTCCAGAGACTCCTGCTCCTTGGCCTTGCTGCTCCCCCAGCCTAAGAGCCCAGCCCTGGTCTGAATGGATATTCTACCTTATGGGCAGGGGCATATTCCAGGCAGCAGCAGGACTGAGGTGAAGAGGGGTAAAGAAGAAGAATGCCTATGTCTTTAAACACAGGAATGGACATGATGCATAGCACTGTTGCTAACTTCCTATTGGCTACACAGGATTGAAAGAAAGTCAGATGCAGATTTTCTTCTGGGTGACCATGAGCTCAGCTTTAAAAAAAAAAAAAAAAAAAAAAAAGCGGAGATTCTGATACTTTGGAGGAGCAGAACAATAAGTGTTTTGCCAAGTTTGACCTGAGTCTACATCAGTAAAGATGAGAGATGCCATCTCATGAGAGAGATGCCAACTAAAGAGGAATTAGGGGTGCAACAAGCCCTGTACAACCAGAAAATTTATAAGGTGCAGAATTTCTTATAGAACCTAGTTGCAGGAGACCTTCTTGTTGTTGTTAGGTGTTGTCCAGTTGGTGTGCTACTCATAGCGACCCAATGTACAACAGGCGAAACAGTATTTAGTGCCACCCTGGTACTCATAGTGTTTTCAATGGTGGATTGATTTTTGGGAGTGGGTTGCCGGGTCTGGCCCCAAGCTTACAGCACCTGGTGTTCCCAGGTGGTCTCCCATCCAAGTACTAACCAGGCCTGAACCTCCTTAGCTTCTGAGATCTGATGGGATCGGATGCCACAGTGGTATGACTGTAGCCCTCAGGAGGACCTAGGAGTTGTATAATTCAGCCCTTTTTCTGTACAAATCCTTCTATAGTATTCACTGTGTTTTTCTTAAAAAAAAAAAAAAAAATATATATATATATATATTGCACACACGGGGGGGAGAGAGAGAGGGAGAGAATGAATATTTGTGAGCAATTAGGTCTCCTACATGTACTGGCAGAAAACTTTATATAAGAGCCCCTTCCCTCGGGGGATGCACAGTCCAAAGGAGAGGCACCCAATAGACCTGTGCATAGAGGATAGTCAATTCTGGTAGCAGACAGTGGGAGCAGAAGGAAAGGGACCTTACCCAAATATCTTGGGAAGCTTATGGTACAAGAGAGACCTTCTGTAGGAGGACTCAGAGCTGAGGGTTTGGTTTGGAGTGGGGGAGGGTGTTGGATTTGCTTGGCTTGCTTGAGAAAGAGTCTTGCTATGGAGCTCAAGTTGGTCTCAAACTTGTGATCCTCCTGTCTCAGCCTTACAAATGCTGGGATTAAAGGCATGTATCACTGAGTCCTCTGTGAGCTGGGTTTTAAAGAATTAGTAATGAAGATAGCTCCTGCAAGAAGGGAAGCAAAGGAGGTATTTATACCATTTCTGAAGAATGATAAGAAAGGGGGAAAGGGAGGGAGAAAAGAAGGAAGGAAGGGAGGGAGGAAGGAAGGAAGGAAGGAAAGAAGGAAGGAAGGAGGGAAGGAAGGAAAGGGAGGAGAGAAGAGGGAAAGGATTGGAGAAACAGAATTTATTGCACTGAGAAAAATTTACTAGAGACTTTCAGACTGCCGATCTGGTAATAATGAGAACTGATGTTAGGCTTAAAATACTTACTCTACCTAGCATCTTTATTATTGAAAAAATGGACGTAATGTTTTAAGGAGCAAGCACGCCGTGTTTCCCTTGTCCTGGCCCTTTTGTGTGTTCGCCCTGTTTCTCCAGGTGCCTCGCCCATCATGTGCTTGTTTGCATGTCCATCTCCCTCCAGATGGTGAGCTCCAGAGGGCAGAGGTTATGTCTGTTTATCCTTCAGACTCAGACTAGCGGGTCTCACACAATAGCAACTCAATAATTGCTTGGCAAATGAGTGAATGAGTAGGTGTGAGCCTGAACAAGGGAACAGGGCTTCTAAACAGAGGCATGGACATCCAGACAGACTGCAAACCCAGTTCTGTCTGCCTGCGAATTGCTGCTCCCCAACACCATGATTTGAACTCCCAGCCCAA
>VMDO01022884.1:0-32686 GCA_007922755.1 Pedetes capensis | reverse complement strand
TTCCTCCCTAGTGTTTTTTTTTGTGGGGGGGGACACATTTTAGTTTGTAAACTTTCTTTCCAGCAATTATTTCAAGATTTTTGAATAAGCATTACCCACAGATTTCAAAGATATTGTTACCAGAGGATAGAGGCTTCATCTCATTTACAAAAGGAAAAGAAAAAAATGTCTACTATAAAAGACACTAAGGTTGACTTACAAAGTTGATTTCTAAAGCATCAAATGACTTTAACATCCCAAAGCACAGCACAGACAGAAATCATGTACTTCTGGGTTTACATATGTTTGTGTATTCATAATTTGCATCATCATGAAAATTTTAGTTATCCCAAATGTGTGTATATAAAATATATGTAAGTTTCTACAATTATAACTTCTATTAGGATTGATACAAGTTTTAAACTTGTTTGGATGCAATTATGAATTATATGGTTACCACTTTAACTTGCATTTGCAATAATATAAATAGAAATGTCAGATGTCTCATATTCAACAGAAAGAAATTTCAAATTTTCCTTTGATGTCATGAACTGAATCAACCTAGTGTTAGAATTTAATAACTAATTTTCAATTTAAAGCAACTACTGAACATGCTATAAATACTGGCATCATTATTGCCAAATTCCTCTTTTGCTAGTAGAACCAAGTTCAAGAACTACGCTTATTGTTGGCATTTTACTACTAACTCAATCAACCCTTAGGAAATCCCTTTCATACTCTTTAATCAAATAAGCACTGGTGATAATCTGTTTTAATTGTTATTCATTAATCATTTGGATGAAGTTAGGAGACAATCTCTTAACGTGCCCATTTCTATCCTGGTAATGGTGAAAGGCATTTCTATCAATAAGATGATTCCAGTAGGAATTCATGAAATAGTTTACCATTAAATACATTATTGACTATTAGCATGAGTTCTATGGGGTTTGTTCAAAAAATCATTTAAAAAATACTTCTTTTCCTGGTTCAGTAAGCAGTTTTTTTCTTATGTGTGCATTAACTTTTTATCAAAATACATGGATATGATACAATATTCTTTCTTGGACTTTGAGCTACAAAGCTTATTTAAAAAATGATTGCTATTACCTTCCTTCCTGTCTATATTCCTTTTCTCAATGTAACTTTTTACAACACAAGGAAGAGAGTCCTGGGCCAGCCTAGAGTTAAGCAATCCCCAGATATGTGTTGGAAAGGAAATACAATTTCTCCTTAACCCTTACAAATTCATAGTTGGGTCACACCTCTGCAATAAAAGAAAGATTAACAAGAGGAAAACAAGCAAGTTTACTAATGTGCACAGTGTGTATCATCTCGGAGAAATCTCAACAAAAGTTAATGCAGAGCAGGGACTAGAAACTTGGCTTATGTGGCACTTCAACAAACAACAAAAAATTTATGGAGAAATGACAGGACAAAAGGAAGCAGTTTGGGGCTTCCAAAGGCAGGAAGCTATGGGACAGTTAATATGTGGGAAGAAGCTAATGGAGTAAGGTTTTTTTTTTTTTTTTTTTTTTTGTATACTTTCCTGGTGATCTCTCTGGGCTAGTAAGGCTTGTCTCAGGTAAGCAAGAATTATTTCTATCCTGCCTTTTGGCAGAGAAGATAGAGATTTCCCTCCATTTTCTGCTCTCAATTTCATTGGCTTAAAAATAATTTTTGTCAAAAAAGCATATTTTAAGGTGGAATTCTGATTTTCTTCCCATGTGAGAAAGCACCACCTGACATAGCACTCCTTTCTGCTGATCATGAACACGTTGCCTCCTGAGCAGTGACAAATGTGTGTCATTTTAAAAAACTACATTTTGTGTGGTTGTTTAGACAGAAGTTAAAGAGTACAGAAAAATTGGCTATGTAATGCTGTAGGTGAATGTATGTATGCAGATAGATGTTGAACAGAAATTCATATAAAAATATATCCACAAAGTTGCTATCAGTAATTAACCCAGGATAGCATATGGATATTTTGAATTTGTCTGTAGTTAAGGCTCTTAATATGTTCAAAGGTGATGTATTTTCTAATGTGATGCTTATTTTTCTCTGTGATGAGGATTATAAAGTGGCTTTGGCTTTTTAAACCCATAATTGTGATAAATTATATTAACAGAATAGCTGATGTCAAATTATATTGCATTCTTTAGATGAACTATATTTGCTATTATTTCTTATATAAAATGCTGGATAATAGTTGATATTATATGATTTAGGATTTTGTTTCCTGATAACAAAAGAGAGTAGTCTTTTCTTATTTTTCCTACCTTAATTTCATTTTGGATTTTAGCAAATAATTGGGAAATGTTACTTCTTTATTTGTTTTGTGTTTGCTTACTCATTCTTCCTTGAGAATTTTTTTTTTTTATTTCTGGTTTTGCTTGTTTGTTCCCACAGAATCTATTTTATTCACTTTGCAAGTGAATAGTAATTACATTTGTCAATTTTTTTTTAACCTGCAGCCATACCGCCATGGCATCCAATCCCATCAGATCTCAGAAACAAACCAGCGTCAGCACAGTTAGTACTTGTATTGGAAACCGCCTAAGCACACCAGGTGCTGTAGGCTTAGGAGAAGCACCTGGCAGCCCACTCCTCCAAAATAATAAGCCATTGAAAACTCTATGAATAGCAGAGAAGCACTGACATAGTGCCAGGCATGGCACAGTGTCAGGAAGTGTTTTGTTCTGTTGTATATAGGGTCACTATGAGTAGGACCTGCCTTGATGGCACATAAGGACAACAACAGTAAATTTTTAATAGGTTACCTTTTTTATATTCTACATTTAACGTGTGTTATTTCTTTTTATCTACTTTACTTTGTCTCATCTTACTATTCTCAGATTCAGGAACATCTTGCAATTTTGAGTTCAGAGAAAGTGTGAGTAGGAAAGTCTACTCTACAAATTAGGACAGAATAAATACTTAAAAATCTATGAGTAAAAGGAGATATTCATGACTCAGGGAGGAGTAATTAAAATACCTAGTTGTCTATGCAGGTGATATTATGTTGTTGTTGTTAGGTGCCGTCGAGTCGGTATCCAACTCATAGCGACCCTCATAGGGTTTTCAATGGCTGACTGTTTCAGGATTGCCTTGGGAGTGGACTGCCAGGGCCTTCTCCCATTTTTGCGGTGCTGGGAATTGAACTTGGGATCTCAGAGACTGCAGCGCAGTGCTCTACCCACTGAGCTAAATCCCGGCCAGGTGATATCATAGAGGAGTAATATTCTGGGGTGAGTATTAACACCAAGAATTGTTGTTATTAGGTGCCCTCGAGTCAGTATCTGACTCATAGTGACCCTATGTACAACAGATGAAATACTATTGTCAGTGATTCTCTGCTGTTCATAGGGTTTTCAATAGCTGATTTTGGTGGGGAAAGGGCTGCTGGGTCTTTCTCCTAACACCAAGAATTTCCACACATTAATAAAATGACCAATATGTACTCACTAAACAAATATATGCCTGCAGCCGTAGCCCTGTGGCATCCGATCCCATCAGATCTCAGAAGCTAAACTGGGTCGGGTCTGGTTAGTACCTAGATGGGAGACCGCCTGGGAACACCAGAAGCTGTAGGCTTGGGAGAAGGACCTGGTAACCCCCTCCCAAAAATCAATCTACCATTGAAAACCCTATGAACAGCAGAGAAGCACTGACAATAGTGTTTCCCCTGTTGTACAGAGGGTCGCTGTGAGTTGGATCCCGACTCAATGGCACCTAACAACAACAACAAACAAATATATATAAAGGATCTAGTATGTTTTATTCTTTGTGATAGCACCAATGAAAAAATTTCAAGATATATAAGAAATAGATCTGCTTTTAGTGAAATATTTTAAAATATAATTAGAAATTATATCATCAAAATGCCTATTAATTTGTATTCTATTTCTAGACAGATAAAACTTAGCATGTACATAATGATGTACATACATCATATGGTAATAGGAGATTGCATCTGCATAAACTAAAATCCAAATAGTTTGTTTCTGTTTAAGTAAGAAAATATTGTTATTGTTGTTGTTGTTGTTGTTATTATTATTATTATTATTATTATTATTAGTGCTGGGGATTGAACCCAGGGCCTTGTGCATGCTAAGAACACATGCTACCACTGAACTACACTTCCAGCCCTTAAACAGAAAAATATTTACACCACTGATATTTGGGAATATATATGTGTGTGTATATATATATATACTTTTGATTCCTAAAACTACACTACTTAGAGGTTGCTTGTATTAATGGTAATCATAAAAGATTTGTGTTTGTAATTTCTAATTGGAATTCTATCAGTAAAGGAGGACATTCTTTCGTTTGAGAGAGAAGACTCAGAGGCAGAATATACAGCTTCAACTCAGCAAGTCTATGTCCCTGGGGGATCAGTCAGGGTGAGATTATGAGCTCCTTGGAAATACAAAAGGTGAATCATTGCCAAGGTCATGATCTCTGCTCATGCCAAGATTTTTATATGCTGAGTTTCACTGTATCAACAATGGAGTGAAATAGTTAATTTTTATGGCTCCCCTTCACTGGGCTAGGTGATCCTAGATAGCTGGTAAGACATCATTTCTGGTTATAGAAGAGTATTTCCCAAGGAGACTGTCATTTGTTATCTGTACACTGAATAAAAAAGAACTGCTCTCTCCAAGGTGGATGAGTATCATCCAATTCCTTTGGCCTGAATAAATCAAAACAATGGAGGTAGAGCAATTTACTCTCTATCTGTGTTTGAGCTGGGATGTCCATCCAATCTCACCTTCAATCATCAGCACTAGTGTATCTCAGGCCATCATACTCAGACGAAATTATGCCACTTGCTTTCCTAGTCTTCTAGTTTATAGATAGCAGAAAATGGAACTTGCTGGCCTCTGTAATCCCAAATCTCCATAATCCTGTGAGCAAATCTCATAGTAAATTTCTTTATATGAGTATATTGCTATTGAGTCAGGTTCAACTCATAGTGACCCTATGTACAACAAAACTAAACACTCCTCGACACTGTGCCATGCCCAGCACTGTCAGTGCTTCTCTGCTATTTGTAGGGTTATAGGTGGCTGATTGTTTCAGGAGTGGGTTGCCAACTCCTTCTCCCTAGCCTGCAACACCTGGTATTCCCAGGCAGTCTCCCATCCAAGGACTAACCAGGCCAACCCTACTTAGCTTCTATGGTCAGACGGGATCAGATGCCAGAGTGCTATGGCTGCAGACATATGAGTATGTAGATAGACAATAAAGCTATAGTTACATAGATAGATATTAAGATATAGGTATGTAGATATATAAAGTTGATATATAGATATTTATTGAGATTAATTATAGGAATTGGCTCATGGAACTACAGAAGCTCTGAGGATTATTGAGATTCTTATATTGTTATCTATATTAATTTTGTATGTATATTATTATATAGCAATCCCATACACACACACATACACATATATGCATACATGTGGTTCTGTTTCTCTGGAGAACCTTGACTAATTCAGAGGTATCATACCTGGGGTCTGTCTCTTTTCACACCCTCAGCCTTGACTCAAGCTCCACCAGGGTTCCATGCATGCCTCACCTAAGGTCTTCACATTTGCCCACTTGCAGCTTAGTGTGTTGACTTCCTACCAACAGAAGCTTCATTGCTAGCATCTCAACGTGAAGTGTGGCTTTGTATCTCCACAGAGCACCAGCAGACCTTGAACCAGGTAAAAACATAAATTATAAGGGCCCACAACTGCCTGACCAGTAGCAGAAGGATAGAAGTATCTAGTGGGTTCAGAACAGGTTTCACAGGGAAAAAGAACTACTATGTATTGCTCCAAGTTATGTGCTGGATGCTTTGTATATATTATCTTAGGAAAACTATATCCCTGCCTCCTTTTTAAAGATAAGTAAACTGTACTTCAGAGAGGCAAAGTGATGTGTCAGTTAGTTGCTGACAGAACACTGATTTAAACTAAGGTCAATCAACCATCTAATCTTTCCAGTTTCTTATGTTACCCTGCCTGGAGTGAGGAAGAATTTACTTAGGAGATTGCTTCCAAAATGAGCTGGTGTGGTTCAACTGGGCCCCAAGGATCTAAAAGCATGTGTAATAGAAGATTCTTTGTGAACCACCAAAAATTTTCCAAGCAGCTCCCTAAGCTCTGAAGAAGTCATTATTCAACTACTTCCTGAGCAAATTTTTATAGTTCTTTGACAAATTTTTAAAGATCTTAACAAGAAATAAAAAGCAGATTATTACCAGCTTCCAGATAAAATGAAAAATGAATTACTAGCTTATTGAACAGACCTTGAAACTTAATATAACTTATGCCCCTAGACATCTTCTAAGCAGAGTACCTCAGAGTGATCCTTATAGATAATTGTTGATGCTTTCTGTCATACGAGCCCATTAATCTGGCTGGTATGGATTGCATCAGGAATATATATTCAGGTCAAAGAGTAAAGCCCGGCATGGTGTTATACAACTGTAATACCAATATTTGGCATGCTGAGGCAGGAGGATTGCAAATTTGAGGCCAGCCATGTGTATATAGCAAGATCTAGATCAGCCTGGGTTACACAGTGAGACTCTAATCTCAAAAAAAAAAAAAAAAAAAAAAAAAAAAAAAAAAAAAAAAAAAAAAAAAAAAAAAAAAAAAAACCCACCAAGAAAAAAAGCCACAAAAAAGAGGAACCAAATTGTTTCTGTTGTTGTTGTTAGGTGCTGTCAAGTCGGATCTCACTCATAACAACCCTATGTACTTATTCATAGAGTTTTCAATGGCTGTTTTCAGAATTGTTTCAGGAGTTGGCTGCCACGTCATTCTCCCATTTTTCCGGTGCTGGCTATGGAACCCAGGGTCTCAGAGAGCACAGAGTGGCACTCTACCAGCTGAGCTAAACTCTAGCCTGAAAAGAGGAATAGTGATGGGTTAATCTTAAGGGGCAGATTAAGGAATAAATTGGCACAAGAATGTCAAGTAGGTGTTCTTTGATGGAGAGAGTGAAAAATATACTTATCAATTTCTCTCTCTTGAAGAGTTCGGGTTATCAATGAAAAAGGGAGTGAACAGAAAGAAAAATAAAGAAAATCACTAGAAACAGTAAGTCAGGGTCAGAGAAAAATAGAGTTGTGAACATGATAAAAATTATTATAGGAATATAAGCACGTCCTTCTAATAATACACAAAGTAGTTATAGTTATTAGACTTTTTGTCACAAATACCAGAGAGAAGCAACTTAAAGAAGGAAAGGTGTATTTTGGCTCATGGTTTCAGAGGTTTCAGTGCTTGGCCGGTTCAATTACTTTAGGCCTAAGGCAACACAGAAACATCATGGAGGAAGGGCACAGCCAAGAAAAATTATTCTCTAAATGTAAGTCAGGAAGCAAAAAAGTGACAGAAGAAAGGACTGGGAGTAAGAAATGTCTTTCAAGGCAGGCCACCAGTGATGTATGTCCTCCAGGGAGGCCTTACTTCCTGAATTCCCACCACCTCCCAAAATAATGTCACCACCTAGAGACAAAGCCTTTAACATGTGAGCCTGTGAGGGAAATTGCACATTCAAACTGTAACACTAAGTTAACTAAACTGCTCTTAAACTCCTAGAATTTCTGTTGTCAGTAGGATAATGCCAACTACTGTTTACTGAATCTGCAGCTGTACCACCCTGGCATTCAATCCCGCCTGATCTAAGAAGCTAAGCAGGGTCAGGCCTGGTTAGTCCTTAGAGGGGAGGCCACCTGGGAATACCAGGAGCTGCACAGAGTCACTATGAGTCGAACTCAACTGGACGCACCTAACAACGTTATTTCTTGAGTTAGTGCATACTTTGTATACATTGTCAAATCCATCACATTATCTAGTTAGCTGAGTGTCCTTGAAGCTTCTCTCATATTTCAATGGTGAAGAACACCATGTCCACTCATCTAAGACTTTATCTAGACATTATTGGGACAAATTCCTGTGCTTGCTGACTTCCTAGGACACTCTACCTTCTGAAGCATGGAAGCAAATCTCCGCCCCCCTTTTTTGTGGTACTCAGGTGTTGAACCCAGGGCCTTGCACATACTTTTGCAAGTGCGCTATCACTGGGCTGTACCCTCCACTTATTTTATTATTTTTATTTTTTATTTGAGACAGAGTCTCACTAAGTTATACAGGCTGCCTGTGGCTGAAACTCAAGTTCCTTCTGTCTAACATCTCCCAAGTTGCTAGGACTACAGATATGTGCCACCATGCCTGGCACAAATTTCCTTTTCTAAAACTTGAAATCTTCTAATATACTAGGAATTGATAACCTAAAGAAAAAGTAAGCCTAAGTATATGATGCCCAATCAATTGTTATCACTCTTCCCTACATGAGTAATGAATCAGTTAAATCCTTTACTGTCTCAAGAAATCACCGTCTGTTCTGTAGTCTTTAATGGATGTAAGAGATGTTTCAAGAAATCTCCAATGGGAAAGAATTCTGATGCTCCTGAAAACTGGGTGGCAGATGAGTGGGTTAGCCAAGCAGATGGTGTCAGGATGATTTGGCATCTTGAACAGGTGCTGTCTAACCTGGGAAAGGTGACCGTTTCCTCCACCACTTGAGTCACAAATCTGCCAGCACAGCTCCCAGTGTCTGTGTATCAAATAGATACTTTATTCTGATGTGGGATGCTGTGGCTGGAAAAAGAACAAGGCAGAAGGTGCAGTGTGTCCTTCAATTACAGATTTACCAAAGAGGAAAAATACATAGCAGTAATGAGGTCAGGGACGATGGTGGAGAAAGCAAGACAAGACTTTCTTGATGGAGCAAAGCAAAATTTCATGAACTACTCAGGAATTCTAGATAGCAAGTTTACGTGTTTTTAAAGCACTTTGATACAATGGAGTAAATGTCAGGGTCTTGATTAACAGGAAATGTCCATTTTCACAGGAGGTTTTAGTTCTCAAGAACAAGATCTATGCCCTATTTACTTCATCTCATTTCTTAACTTTCCAGAATAAGTAGAGGACATTTCTTGGTTCTCTCAGTATATCTCGGGGATTTCACAAAGTCCACACAAACAGCGCTGTGAGGTCTTCAACAATTCTTAAAACAGTTTTAACCTCAGGCATAAGAATGAAGTAAATAACGCTGGGCTTAGTTCTGCGGTTTATTGTCCCTGTCCTGCTTTTTCAATATGAATGTTGGTATGATTTGGACATCCTGGTTATTACAGAGCATCACAGGCCCTTCCTTCCCCTCCCCTCTGCAAACACTCAGGAGCACCTGTTCCTGGCCAGTCAGTGTTCCAAGTTTTGGAAATAGAGCTAGGGAAAAACCAGGTGCTGTCCTTGTTTTTGTAAATCTTACTTTCTAGTGTGAGAACAGTTATTAAGTCATTGACCTCATAATGAGTTGTTGTTGTTGTTAGGTGCCGTCCAGTTGGTATCCGACTCATAGTGACTCTCATAGGGCTTTCAATGGCTGTTTCGAGATTGCCTTGGGAGTGGATTGCCAGGTCCTTCTCCCATTTTTGCAGTGTTGGGAATTGAACTCGGGACCCCAGGGACTGCAGCGCAGCGCTCTACCAACTGAGCTAAATCCCAGCCCTCACAATGAGTAGATCATTCCAAATCGAGAGAAGCCCTCTGAAATTGAAAGCATCATAGTCAGAAAGAGCATAGAACGCTAGGGTTTTCCTTCTGGTAACAGGGAAGTATAGAAGGAGGTACGTCAAGGTGGAAGGAAAGGGAAAGTTTAACTGAGGAAATGAGAACATTACACCTGAGCTGAGATAATGAAAGATAAATAGAGGAAAACTAGGCAAAGCCTTGAAGAACACATTTTCCAAGAAAAGAGAAAGACACTTACAAAGGTCTCCTAGAAAGGAGAATTGTGCAAAAAGATCCCAGGTCTGAACTGGGCCTGGCTATTGAATTAAAAACTCAAGCCTTTCATGCTTCAGTCTTCTTCAGAACATACCACACCACTAATGTATTACATTATTATTAAGTTATAGTTTATTACTTGTAGTAATAGACACTTAATCAAGATCTGTTAGGAAACGGATTTGTGTGCTTTGCTTGTTGTTACATAGAGTTACTAGTACATTCCTGACACATAGTAGGTGCTTGACAAGTATTTCTTGACTGGCTGACTGAATGAATAACACAAAAAGATGCTGGGTGTTTCCAGGGCCCCAGTGATGCAGGGTCCGGTAGGCCTTGCTATGAACTCCTTCCTGTACTTTGACTGATGGGAAGGTACTAGAGGATTCTAAGTAAAGGCAGGGACACAGCTATTTATACACATGTGTTTTCAGTATATCACCAGGCACTCCTTCTGATGCCATCATCTTACTAGGTATATTAGCATTTAATGGCAAATAATTTCTTTTGCATCTCTGGATTTTTGAGGTACCAAGCCCAGTGGAAATCTGAGAAGGTAAAATTCAAGGAGGGATATGGTTGGAGTCACAGATGGAGAAGAGATGGAACTTTCATGCAATAAATCCCACATAAATTGGAGTGTTGGAGGAAGTTAATGGATTTAATAACAGCACAAGCTTGGACTGTCAAAGTAGCTAAAACACCTGGGAGGACATGAGGTAAGTCAAAAGACAGTCACTTAACATGATTTGGGGGTTCAGAAAGTGATCCCTATGAACCTATACTATATCTATAAAGAAAAACCAACCCCAGGAGCTTTGTTTACATATTGGAATGTAATAGAGTTTTATGTACTTATATAATTCGTTCACATGTTGCTGGTCAGAAAGAAAGGAAACAAAGCACTATTTATTAAGCAACTACTACATACCAGGAACTCTGTAAACACTATTACTTCACTTAATCTTTACAGTAATGTGAGAGTCTTCAAAATTTGGAGAAGGGTCCGGGCGTGGTGGCGCACGCCTGTAATCCCAGCGGCTTGGGAGGCGGAGGTGGGAGGATAGCAAGTTCGAGACCAGAGGCTGTCTGTGTAACTTAGTGAGACCTTGTCTCACAAAATCAGTAAAAATGGGCTGGGGGGGCGCAGCTCAGTGGTCCAGCTCTTGCAAAGCATGCACGTGCAAGGACCTGGGTTCAACCCCCAGTACCGGAAAAAAAAAAAAAAAAGGGAGAAAGGGAGAAGGACCTTGGGTTCCACTCTCAAAGGAATCCTGAAACAATTAGCTATTGGAAACTCTGTGTGGGTTGCTGTGAGTCAGACATGACTCGAAGACACATGACAAATGAATTTTTTCACCCTATGTTTTGATCATGCCTCACATTTACTTTGATTCATTGAATACCATTTGTTTATCTTTCTAAATCTTTGGTATAATTATGTGTATGTTATTAAAGCTACTTTTTTAAGGAAAAAAATAGTAATGTGACAGTCTTCTGTTGTATTATGTTTATATCCAGATCAGAATAAGTAGAGCAGGCAATATTCCTAAGGTCTTATCTAGTAAGCACATGAATTGAAACTTAATCCCATACCTATTTAATAACAAAGCCCATATATTTCCTGCAACACCCAATGTTGAAAGGAAGAAGAAGAACAAAGGGAAGAAGAGAAAGAGGAAGAAAAAGAATTGCTAGGTGCATGGTACATGCATAATCCCAGTAAATCAAGAAGCTGAGGCAGGAGGACCATGAATTAGAGCCTAAGAGGCAGCCTATGTGACAATCAAGATCTTGTCTCAAAATAGAAATTCTAAAAATGGGGTTGGAGGTGTGGCTCAGTGGTAGAGCACTTGCCTAGCATGTGTGAGGCCTTGCATTCAAGTTCAACTCCCTTGGTACAGGAATAAAGTAAACGGAGGAAGCAGACATGCAGCAGAAAGGACACAATAATGAGGCTGAGAAATGCTGCTGAGAGTGCATACCTGTGATCATAGCACTTGGGAGGCTGAGGCATGAGGATTATGAGTTTGAGACCAGTCTTGACTACATAACATAGACACAAGAAAGAAAGAGAAAGAAAAGAAAGAAGAAAGAAAAGGAAAGAAAGGAAGGAAGGAAAGAAGGAAAGAAAGATGAAAGCAAGCAAGCAAGCAAGCAAGCTGCTCCTAGGTGCTGTCAAGTTGAGTCCAACACATGTACAACCGAATGAAAGAGGCCTTATATCTGACAGTGCTTTTCTACTGTCCATAGAGGTTTTCAATGGCTGACTGTTTCAGGAGTTGGTTGTGGGTCCTTTTCCCATTTTTGTGGTGCTAGGGATCAAATCCAGAGCCTCAGAGCACCCAGAGCAAGTGCTCTATCAACTGAGCTAAACCCTAGCCCCTAGAAAGTAAGCTAAGGAAGAGCAAAGCAATACATTCATGCAAGGCTCCCTGCCCATTGCATAGAAATGCAGAAGTTCATAACACAATGTTTGTTCCAGGAAATGAAAGTTAAACAAAATACCCTATGAGCAGAAAGGAGAGATGACCACAGATCTAAAACAAGGTGCCTAACTGCTGAGCAAGTCAGAAATTGTCAACACACCACCTGGTCCTGCAGTGAGTTCAGAACTGACTCTGTCCCCAGTATACAGCATGGTCCAAGATGTGTCTGCTAGGAGGACACTGATGAGTTTCCTAGTCAGTTCAGGCTATAACAGACATTTACAAAAACAGATATTGGTTCCTCACAGTTCTGCAGGTGGGAAGTCCAAGATGAAGGGGCCGGCAGACTCAGTGTCTACTAACAGTCCACTTCCTGATTCATTCCTGGAAGCTTCTCATTGTGTCTTCATGGGGCAGAAAGAAAGAATGGGCTCTGTTGGGTATCTTTTATAAGGACACTAACCCCATTCATAAAGGCTCCCCTTCATAACTTGATCACCTCACAAAGGCTCTGATTCTACCACAATCTTCTTAAAGGTTAAAATTTCTATATATGAATTTTGGGAAGTAGAGAAACACCTAGTACAGAGCAGATGGTATTCCAGCCTGCAGCCATACTTCTGTGGCATCCAATCCCATCAGATCTCAGAAGCAAAGCAGGGTCAGGCCTGCTTAGTACTTTGATGGGAGACCGCCTGGGAACACCAAGTGATGTAGGCTTGGGAGAAGGACCTGGTAACCCACTCCCAAAAAACAATCCACCATTGAAAACCCTATAAATACCAGAAAAGCGCTATCAACACTGTTTTACTTGTACATAGAGTTACTATGAGTCAGACACTGACTCGAAGGCACCTAACCCAACAACAACAAGATAGTGTTCTACTCTTATGAATTAAGTATAGAATAAACATGATCTGTGTGGTTGGGGTGATGTTTTCAAGTAGGTGTCAAACAAACATTTCCTTTTTCCTGAGAGGAAGCCAGAAAGGTCTATGAGAATCTTCCTCCCAAAAGTGCTACACCCCATAGCTGGGGACACAAGCTCTGGCAGTCCAGTGACCTGCTGTGTACAACTGAGATTTGTATTTCCTGAACCTCCAGATCTCACAGGCAATTTTACAGCACAGGATGTAGTACTAGAGAAATAGAAATATGTTATAGTCTGTTCTGCTTGATCTAGCAAATAAAAATACTATAAATTGGAAGTTCAGGTAAGTACCTAATCATTTGTATAGTTAAGCATTGAAAATATTTAAAAAAAATTTTTAATCTAAACTTCATATTTACTAGGGGATTCTGATTTTGCCTGGGTACTCTATTTATAGTTTATTTGAATTTTGGTTAAGTGGGGTCAGAGTGAAGCCTTGGACCAGGTGTGAAAACCTGATCTGGACCAGGATGGAGTATGGGATGGCAGGGGCCTCAGCAGACTGTCAGGAGAAAAGAGAAGGCCTCATCTAGCTGGGAGCCAGCAAAAGGCTATGCTCTTTGTAGTGGCCTTCAGGGAAAAGAATAAAGAGAGGTGTGGGATTCTCATCAAGCACAACAGAAACACTGGAGGCTATATCTGGGCCCTGAGCTGGCAAGACGGCACTGCACAGCCTGACTCCACTGGGCCAGGGCTCAGGCAGAGAAAAGGAGGCTGTCAGCACATGGGTCAAGAGCATTTGGGAGGCAGAACCTGAGAAGTACCTGGAAGGAAATAGACATGTTAGATGGGAGATTTTCTAAAGTAACCTATGATTGAGACCTTAGTCAGTGTGGCCTTAAAGATTACTGAGTCCATTTTGAAAATGAAGATCCAAGGTGGAGGCAGGAGGATGGCAAGTTTGAGGCCAGAGGCAGCCTGAGTAACTTAGTGAGACCCTCTCACGATTTAAAAAAAAAAAAAAAAAAAAATTAAAAAGGAGCTGAGGTGCAGCTCAGTGGTAGAAAACTTATAAAATATCCTTGAAGTCCTGGATTCAACCCCAAAGCACTGCAAAAAGAAAAAAGAAAAGAAACAGAAAGAAAGAAGAAAAAGAAAAAAAGAGAGAAAGGAAAAGGAAAGGAAAAGTGAAGATCTACTTGTGATTATTATAGAAGACTCTCCTTCAGGTACACCAAGGTCAACTCCCATAAGCACCAAGAGAAGTGGGATTGGAGTTAATACTAGGTCACCCATGTACTAATTATGCATTGTTAAAGCAGAAGTTAGGTGGAATAGATTGTGTCCAGTTTCTTCTGTGACTCTCCAATCAGGTATTAACAACTATTGCCTGGTTCGTCTTTTTTGTTTCCAGCAGAGAATATCCTCTGCCATTGCAAGAAAAAGTACCTAGAACACTCATAACTCACAGGGAAATTAGAATCATAGTTATTTTTCCAAGTTGGCCAAGCAGTAAAGGGTTTCCTTTGCCAAATGTGCTGGAACAGAGTGTGTTCCTTTCTGATATGTCTTTTACACCCCAGATGCTTCCCTACTTGTTCAGTGTGGCCCAGACAGAATGGCATTTATTTGGGTTATGCGTGAGATCCAGATGACAAGTGATGCGTAGGAGGGAAGATATGGGACCCAAAATTATGTCTACTTCTAGAATTTTTTTGAAGCACATTTGGATTAGAACTCATGGAATGTTTACAGGATGAGGACAAGGATAAAAAATCACAAGTATATATTGTGACTTATAAACAGTTATGCTGCTCACAATGTACCTGTTGCAAGCAAAAATCATTTTTCTGCTATTAATCCTGGCAGTACTGTAATTTTACTCCTTTTGGCTAGAGTGCTTTGTGCTATTTCAGATTTATTTATTTATTTATTTATTTATTTATGCTAGGCTCGTGCTTTACCACTGAGTTGCACCTCCAGCCCCTTTATAATTTTTTTATTTTGTGACAAGTTCTCACTAAATTGTGCAGGTTGCCTCTGGCCTCAAACTTGCAATCCTTCTGCCATAGCCTCCTGAGTCTCTGGAATTATAGGCACGCACCATAGCACCTGGCTAGAGTATATTATTTAGATGAAAAATATTTTAAACTTGAAAATGAATTTCACAAGGAAATAAAAAAAAACATAAGTGTAGGGTAGGATCCAAACAAATACTTTAAAAACAATGAAGATACCACCATGTTTAATCTGGGTCACTGTTCACCAGTATAGCACAGTTCATAATTTAAAAAGCAAATTTTAAATGCTCTCCATTTCCATTCATTTCCAAAGTAAAGTAAAAGATGAGCAGAAGAGAACCAGATTCATAATTAGAATGTGAGGCTAGGAAGCCCCTCCGAAGATGACAATAAACTGAGTTTTTTATGGAGCCAGATAGTTTCTATGTTTTATAGGATTTCAGTAATTTCATTCCTCCCATACTCCTGTGGGTTAGGTACAAGTATGTTCCTCTAAAGAAAAGAGGAAAAAAGAAAAAAGTCACTCTCCCAAAGGTCATGTTGCTGGGAAATTATGGAAAATGGAAATGGGATGGAAGATTGTCCATCCTCTCTGGATCTCGGTTCCTTTATATCACTTAGATAAGAGTAATAAAATATAATAATAAGAGACACATTGCATAGTAAGTTAAAGCCTTCATTTTCCTTCACCAGGCTTAAGTCTTAATTTCAAAACACATTTGAGAGATAGGTGTAATCCCTTTATACTGAAAAAATTGAAACAAAGTAACAAGGTCACATGGTAAATGACATACCTGAATTTACTGCAGGAGACTCAGACAGAGAGAGATCTACCTGAGACTTGAAGAAGGGGAGCAGTAAAACCACCTGGGAAGCACCAGTATCCACATTTCACATGGTTCTCATGAAGCTCTAAAAGAAGTGAAAAGGAGGCTGCAAGAAGAATACAAACCTCCCCTCATTGTCTTCCTTCAGTTTTATTCCACGAGAACTTTATTGAATAGAATATTTCTGAAATGTGCAAGACATTATTGGATCCCTTCATTATATTTAATACTTCTGCATATTTTATATTTTATAAGCTTAGTGTATATAATTTCTATTCTTTTATGGAATTGGTGCAGAGTGGGTAAAGACATTAGGTAAAGAGCAGCGGGGACACACTTGTAGTCAGGGTTGGGTTTATTTAGTTGCTGTTACCAGGGAGAATGGACAAGAAATGTCATGAGGCATCTTGGTAGGGAGAACAAGAAGGGAACTTTTATGGAGTTTGAGCTTGTGCTAGGTGATAAAGGGAAGGGAAATAAGGGACATGTGGATCAGCTCTGAACAGCTTATGTGCATGAAGTAATGTTGCAGCTACAGTGTGGCCCTGGGAGAATCATCATGTTATGGTGGCTTAGTCCATGGCCTTGTCTGTCTGCTCCACTCTGATTATCAACAGGATTATTTTTCCTTTCTCAGTTCTGGATAATTTTTCTTTTCAAGTAAGAAGAACACTACTTTATGTTCCTATGTTATTCATCAGTCTACATATGCATTTTTCACTATTTTGTTGTTAGGTGCTGTCAGTCCAATTCATAGCTACCCTACGTACAGCAGAATGAAATACTCCCCAATTCTGTGCTAGGTACATGATTTTACTTATGCTTCAGCACATTGTTGCAGACAGTGTCAATTCATTTAGTAGAAGGTTTTCCTTTTTTTTTTTTTTTTTTTTTGTTGTTGTTCACCTGCCACTCTCCCAAACATGATGCCCTTCTCCAGGAATTGGTGCCCCCTGACTACCTGTCCAAAATATGTAAGATGCAGTCTAGCCATCTCTGCTTCCAAGGAGCACTCTGGTTGCACTTAATCTAGGACAAATCTGTTGGTTCTTTAGGCAGTCCATGGTGTATTCAATATTCATCTCCAGCACCAGAATTCAAAAGCATCAATTCTTCTCCTGTCTCCCTTGTTCAATGTCCAGCTTTCACAACCATATGATGCAATTGAAAATATCATGGTATGTGTCAAGGGTACCTTTGTCTTCAATGTGACATCTTTATTTTTCAGCACTTTAAAGAGAACTTTTTCAACAGCTTTTCCCAAAGAAATGCGTCCTATGATTTTTTAACTGCTGCTTCCATATGTGTTAATTGTAGAAACAAAGCAGAATCTTGAACAACCTCAATCTATTTTCCACTTATCATGAAGTTGCATATTGACCCAATTGTAAGGATTTTTGTTTTCTTGATGTTGAGACACAATCCATCCTGAAGGCTGTGTTCTTTGATCTTCATCAGTTAATATTTCAAGTCTTCTTCACTTTTGGTAAGCAGAGTTGTGTTATCTGCATAACACAGGTTGATAATGAGTCTTCCTCTAATCATAATGCCACGTTCTTCTTCATAAAGTCCAGGTTCTCAGATTATTTTCCCAGCATAGATATTGAAGGGGTATAGTAAAAAGATATAACCCTGACACACACCTTTTTCAACTTTAAACCAAGCAATGTTTCCTTGTTGGCTTGGAATGACTGCCTCCTGGTCCATGTACAGACACTTCATGAGTACAATTAAGTGCTCTGGCATTCCCCTTCTTCCCAAGGTTATCCATAATTTATTGTGATCCACACAGTCAAATGCCTTTGCATAGTCAATAAAACACAGATAGACATCTTTTTGGTATTCTCTGCTTTTGGCTAATATCCATCTGACATTAGCTGTTTAGCTGCTAATATAACAACACTCTAACAACAGTAATTTTATATTAGGACATAAAATTTTAATCAATATTATTAAGCAGAAATTTTAAAGCCATATTCCATGATTAAAATGTAACGAAATTAAGAATTAGTATAAAAATTTAAATAAAATTTCAGTGCTGTAGTATTTTGAATAGATATCTTATAACATTTGGGGAAATAAAGAATAGAAACATAAATTACAGTATATGTTCAAAGTAAATGACAAAAACACTGCATACTCACATGTAGGATGTAGAGCCTAAGTTTTCTTCGGTGGATGATCATGTCTATAAGTGACTCATGGTTAAACCTGGAAAATAAAATTATATGAATTAAGAACTTGATGCGAAACTTTTACAAAATAAAAAATAACTTTATGAAGAGCAGAAAGAAAGGATCAGAAAAGATAAAGCCAAACTATGCAGCACCTAACAACAATAACAACAACATGCATTCAAAAAGATATATTGAGTGGAATTTTTAAAAATATCCAATTGCAAGGTTTTGGAAAAACTAGCATAATTTAAAAAATCACTAGCAAGACTAAGAAAAAAGAATATATTTAACATTTAAAAATTCAGTTAGCTAATAATAGAATAAGTTCTTAATATCCTAGATAATGTCTGAGTATCTTACAACGTGTAGAAAATGAGATCCTCGGCACTTTCTACTATTTAAGATAATCTGGAAAGGCCATTTGAATTTTATAGTTCAAGTCTATTCTTTAGAATCTGAAATGCATGTCACTTATGTAATTTTACTTTGTTCACACATTTTATATATTATTTGTG
Source organism: Pedetes capensis (assembly GCA_007922755.1). NCBI lineage: Eukaryota > Metazoa > Chordata > Mammalia > Rodentia > Pedetidae > Pedetes > Pedetes capensis. The sequence continues at coordinate 14,016 of VMDO01022884.1, read as the reverse complement.
CATATAATCTTTTTTGAGTCCTGAACATTGAACCCAGAGACTTGCATATGCTAGGCAAGTGCTGTACCACCCAGCTACACTCTCAGCCTTTACATATACAGTTTTTGTTTGTTTGTTTGTTTGAGGGTTTTTTTTTTTTTTGCAGTATTCAGAGGAGCTAAACTAAGGGCCTCACTCATATTTTGCAAGCACTCTACTACTGAGCTACCTCCTCAAGCCTTTAAATTTCATTTTATTTATCTTGAGACACAATCTTGCTAAGTTATGAAGGCTGCCTTTGGTCTCAAACTTGTGATCCTCCTGCCTCTGCCTCCTAAGTTGCTGGACTACAGCTATGTGCTACCTCACCTGACTATATATAGTTTTAAATTAAATTGTATGTTTTTATAACTTGCTCATGTTATATACATGAAAAGACATTCACTGGGTACACTATCAGAATATAGGATAGTTAATTCCTAATATTTATAAATGTATGTATATATTTGTACTGCACTTAGATGTATACATAATATATACATATTTTTATAAAACATGTATTTATATATACATTTATATACATAAGATAATAGTAACATATATTCATGCAGAATTAAATTTATTTTTCTGAATGATATGTAGAAACCTCTGGAGACAGTTTTATTAATATCCTTGATCTCTTGCTGTGATTTTCTCAATGGCATCTTCACGAAGCACATTCGCAGCCAGGCACTTTGGCGAACCCATGTATTCCCAGTGACTCAGGATGCTGAGGAAGGAGGGTTGCTAGTTTGGGGCCAGAGGCACCCTGTGCAACTTAGAGTGTCCCTGTCTCAAAATTTAAAAAATAAATAAATAAAAGTCTAGGGGTTCAGCTCAGCGCCAGAACACTTGCCTAGCCCGCATGAGGCCCTGAGTACAACCTGCCAGAACTGAAAAAACAAAGAACAACAACAACAAAAATAAATAAATAAATAAATAAGTGGATTGGATAGGTTTGCTTCAGTGAGAAACTATTCTTTCTTAAAATATACAATTAGCATTTTCTCATTTCTTTCCCCTCCCCAGTACTTGGGGGTTGAACCCAGTGCCTCACACACACTTTGCAAGTGCTCTACTACTGGTCTGCATCCCAAGCCCATTTTTTATTTTTATTTTTTGGAAACAGGATCTCCCTAAGTTTCTCAGGCTGCCTCTGGACTCAGACTTAACAAAGGGCCCTCATTCTCTCTGTGTGCTTGATTGACCTTACTCCCTGAAAGTTTCTTGCATATGTACCCTGCCTGATGTGCCTTGCATTCCTCTCTAGGACTTGTGAGCACAATGAATCCTTTACTTTTTTTTTTTTTTTTGCCTCTCAGAGAGTAATTTCCATTGGCAACCATGTTGAAGTGATCCTTAAAGTCCTCACAAGAGGAGCTTTCCCACCATTTTCAACACGATACTCTATGTTAAGTCAGTACATTTCTACTGAGAGTTGCCACATGAACTCAGTCTCTCAGTTGTCTTCCAATGAACAGCCACAGCCCTTCCACATCTAGCAATCTCTGTGGAGGGAAAGGTTTCCTTTTCTTGTTGAATATCTGTTCTATACCAACTGAGGGATCAGATACTTTAAACACATTAAATTCTTTAATCACAATAAGCCTGTTAGGCACCATAGACATTTTTCTTGGTATGGAAATGAGGTCTTGGCAGCTATTAAGTCATACTATTACCCAGGGATGGAGCTGGGACTTTAGTTTGGGTATACGAAACTCCAAAACCAATGATCTATCCCTAATGAAGATATCCTATTCTTTCCCCATCCAGTGGCAGCAATCACAGAAGGCTCACTACCCACATCCACAGATTCCCTACCCTAGTAATTCCCATCCATGAACTTGTCTGAGTTCTAGGAAATGAAGAAAATGATCAGTCTTCCTGTGGTAGCTTTGACTTCTCAGAGCACAGAGCTTGACTCACAGGGGTCAAAACACCTTTGAATCCAAAGAAAGCCTAAGGCATTTTAAAGCCACCACTGTGATTGTAGATGAGGCAGTTGAATCATTTTTATGGATATATTTAAATCATATGCCATTTTTATGAGTCTGGTACCACACAGTATTGGTTCTTGCTTCCATGATACATCAACCTCTTCTCATTTTTATTGTTGTAACCTGGTAATTGAGCTCTTTTTTCTCTGACATCTTCTTCCAAATGAGAAGATAGGACTTTGGAGAGCATTAGTTTTGAGGAAATGACGAGAACTCCTACTAGATCCAAATGATTCACACATAAATGTGTAAAACTGGAGGTTTTACAGGATAGGGCGACTGATTCCCATGCTGCCCTCATGAGCTCCTCAAGTGGTCTAACATGCTGGGATTCAACTAGTCTCCCAAGCCTTGGTTCAGGCAGGTGCTCCAGGGAATAGGGGATTCATACTCCTCTTCAGTATTGTCAGGATCTCTGACCTGCAGCAGCTGCCTGGTGTTGGAAGAGCCCATGAAATGAAGGTAACAGGAAAGTCTTTAATCACCTACTACACGAATATAAGCAGGAAGCCCAATCTGCCCTCTGTATCTCTGGGGCAGAAAAAGGTGGGCATTTCTAACTGTGGACTGAGCCCGGAACACAAGTGCTTGCACTTACATGGATGAGGGCCGAAAAGGACGAAAAGGTAAGAAGATCATGAGTGAACAGTTCAGCTAGCAATGCATGCATGGGAAAACCTTGACTCACCCATAGGGCCTGTGTTCTTGACTACAACTCCCTGCCGAGCCCACCATGCACAGGCTGTGCACCAAGTCTAATGAGGAAGGGCGGCTTTCTCCCACAGGGCGTTCTGGATAAAGCCTTTTAATTTCCCATGGTCAGGCCTGAAAAAAAACATGCAAAGGGTTTTAAGTAGAACCTGAGCTCCTCAAGCATAGCGCTTCAGGTAGCCAGTGCCAAGCATTCAAGGTTCACATAAAAAATCAAGCTGATTTGCCATCCTGTCCCAAGGAAAATTCATAATGAGGGAACTTACATTCTTCACAGCCTTCTATTTTGTCTTATTTCTGTACCCATATTATTGTGTGCCCTCATTAAATTTCTCCTTTCTCGTGGGTATTTCTGTCATGGTTTTTAATGTATTTCATTATTAGGTACTAGCTATATAAAATTCATTTCTAAAATTAATGTTTTGCTTATAAAGTCTCTGATGTTTCTTGCTGCTGAATTTTGATGGTGGTATAAGCAAATAAACTGCGTATGAAGCTGCAGTATAATTGGGCTTTTTTTAAGATTGTAGTGATTGAATTTTTATAATATTTAATTGGATTGTGACAGTCTATGATGCAATGTTCCCACATGAATAGATCATGGAAATTGCTTGCACAAGTGGTAGAGAATGATCACCAGCTAATAAACTAAAAATATTATATATTTGTTTATTTTGTCTCCTATTATTAGAATTTTAGTGTTTTGTCTAATTTAGCATCTAGAATAGTATTCCGCACATAGTAGGTATTCCATTCATATTTGTTGTTGTTGTTAGGTGCCAACTCATAGTGACCCTACGTACAACAGGTGAAACAGTATTGTTAGTTCTTCTCTGTTATTGATAGGGTTTTCAATGGCTGATTTTTGGGGGGAGTGGATTACCAGGTCCTTCTCACAAGCCTATAGCACCTGGTGTTCCCAGGAAGTCTCCCATTCAAGTACTAACAGGACTGACCCTACTTAGATTCTGAGATCTGATGGGATCGGATGCCACAGGGCTATGGCTGCAGGCCACTCAGTCATAGAGTGTACAAATAATGAGAATTTTATTTCTACTTTTCCACTTCTTAAATATTTTTTGTCTTAATACATCAGCTGTATTCGTCAAGAGAATGTTGATTAAAAGTGGTAAAATATATATTCTGCTTTATTACTGAACTAAAAAAACAAAGAAAATCATTTTCCACATTTCAGAGTTAATGATGACATGTTACAGGTATTTTTGTCAGATTAGGAAAGTTCTCTTCTATTTCTCTTTGCCTTATTTTCTGTGAGTTATAAATGGAAATTGAAGCTTATCAAAAAGGTTTTTTTTTTTTTAGTTAACCAGATTATGTTATTTTTTTCTACCCATAATTGCAGTGGATTTTATTGATTTATTCCTTGATGTCAAACCAATCTTACTGTGATGGAATCAACCCAACTCAACTACCATATATTATAGTTTTGAAAGGGGAACCCAGAGGAAAGGGAATTAGGAAGCCATAGACAGTTGTAGAGAGCAGGATGTGGTTTTCATTTAAAGAGGACTACCTTTATTTTTTTGTCTGCAGCCATACCACCCTAGCATCTGATCCCGCCTGATCTTGGAAGCTAAGCTGAGTTGGCCTGGTTAGTGCTCAGTTGGGCGACCACCTGGGAATACCAGGTGCTGCAGGCTAGGGAGAAGGACCTGGAAGCCCACTCCCAAAACAGTCATTGAAAATCCCATATTAGGGTCACTATGATTCAGATGCAACTTGACAGCACATCTTTATTTTTATAATAACATCTTTATGTTATTATAATAACATAACATCTGATCTTTAGATCTAATAACATCTTTATAGATTAAAGATCTAAAACATCTTTATTTTTATTGGTTACCAATAGTGGCTAGATAGACTACATATAGATAGCCTCTAGGGAATTAGACAGAGGGAACCAAGTCAAGGCCAATTTAGAAACCAACTAGAAACCTACATTAACCCAAAAGACAGAAGAGGACAGCTATATTTGAAAGGCCCAATCATAGTTGTCACCAGGCTGTGTTTTGGAAGGATCCAGTCTGGGATTGCCATTGCTACCCTAGACATTATCTGTATCCCTAGACAGCCATCATGAGGTGGCTAACTGGTCAGGCTGCCTCTGGTACCTTCAGAGGTTCTGTTCTTATTATTTCCACTTCTTATTTTCACTTTTTCTCACTTTCATTTTTTTCAGTTCCTTTTTAACTATTGTGAGTAAAACTTTCACTTTTGTTCACCTCATGTGACTCCCTGGACTCATTCTTTGTTGCTTGAGGCCAAGAACCAAAGAACACTCCAGTAATAGTTTTAATATAATTTCAGTTTGGTTTGGTAACAATGTTTATATAGTCAGGCATGGTGGCACAACCCTGTAATCCCAGCACTCCATAGGCTGAGGCACGAGGATTGGATCACAAGGTTGAGGCCAGCCTGGGCTACATGGAGAGATTCTGTCTCAAAATAATAATATTTATTTAATATTACATATATTATAGAGTGAGCATTCAATCAACTTTCATTGATTTAAATGCTAAGAAATTTTGTTTTTAAAGTTATTCTGACTTCATAAAACTAGTTGAAGAATCTTTATTCTCTTCTTTCTGTGAGATTAGCATTGTTTCCTCATAAAACTTTATCAGCAAAACCACCTTTAAATGGAATATTCTTTCAAAGAAAAGTACAGATTCACTGTCTTACTGGATACAGGATTCCCCAGAGGTTACATTTCTTCTTCACAGTGACTGAGAATATAGGGGAGCCTGAAAGACTTGGGGGTGATGCATATTTTCTGTATCCCTACTTAGAGGTTGGTTATATCACGTATTGCTAAAATTCATAGAATTGTACAATAACAAACAACCCCAGGTTATGAAGCTTGTCATGAGGGCTACAGATGCTTTCTCAGAGAGATTCATATCTAGAGCTTACCCTGTACATCTCTGGTTATCTCAGGTGTTCAATTCCTTGTACTGTCTCAGTTTTAGCGACTCGATGGCACCTAACAACAACAACAACAATGGAATTACTCAGATGGATTTTATTCTAATTAAATTTCTGATTAGATGCATTTTATTCTTGAATTAAATCCTTTCCCCTTAACCAATTTCCCAGCAGACTTCATTTCTACTCAAACTATTCCAGACTTAGCATCCAGAAACTCAATCTCTGAACCAAGTCTCTTTTGTGGATTTGTACATCCTCCTCACCATGCTTTGCAACAAGGGATTTCATTGGACTTATGTTCACAACATGAGAGGAGAATCTTACATTTCTTAGAAATTAAACCACTTCCAAACTCACATGCACTAACCTAGTATAAGAAGGTAACTTTCAAAAGGTTTATGAAACATTATGGATGTTTTGGATAAAGTATAAAATCCAATATTGACTAAGGTCAGACTAGAAATGATAGGAAATTTTTATTGGAGTCCAAGAGCTATGAATATCTAAAAAAGAACTGCATTCAGGTCATTATGCAACCCCAACTGCTTTGAAATGTGAGAGTAACATTAGAAGAATATCCATAAAGATGGTAATGATAAAATAATAAAAAAGACAAAGTCAGTGGCCTGAAGATATTTTTACCTTCTAAAAATGATGTTACTATCAACTTCAGAGAGTGGTCTAGATGAAAACTATTTAATTAGTTAGGCATTTTTCACATGTTTAGAAAGAAAGGTTTGCTTATAATTTAATAAACAGGGTTCCACAAAAATCAAGTATCTGATTCAGTTCAGTATAGAAGCAGAGAGAGAAAGACAGATTTATACAGGATAACAGGTAGACTATAGCACATAAATTTTCTTGATTCACCAGTTCTATGTTTTAATTTTTCACTCAAGAAAAACTTCTTAGAGGCAAAATCTTAGTGACAAAAAAGAATATTATTTCAAAGAAATACTAGAACTTAACCATTAAATTAGTACTTGAAGTTCAGCCTTCATGATGGGAGTTTTTAATGCCTCTTTCAAGTAATATTGGCTAATTGAAGTATTTTATGACTCCTTATTCCAGGCCCAGAGAGTGGTCTTTGAGACCCTATTTCTAACCCTAAGTTGCTTTGTTTTTGTTGGACGGCAGTAGGAATGGACCAGCCTCCAGGAGCTGCTTGGCCAGGCCAAGCATTGAGTTCTTGCTATCTGTAGAGAGAATCATGCAAATTTTAAAAGTTCTTCCAAGAGACTTCAATGTCCTAGTTATTAACAACAACAAAGGGAAAATGTAATAATCAGTATGATTTTATAAAAGTATTTTTCTTGAAATAATCTAATATTTAAAACATTATACTAAAAATTGTGGTGGGAATGTGAAAACAGAGAAAGAATTTGTAAATGGATAATTTTGTTTCTATACTACCAATTGAAGGGTGGAAGGATTGACTTTCACAATGCTTAGATTAAAAAAACTCTGATACATCAAACCACTTGTACCTAATGTGTACTGTGTAAAATTGACTATAAAATATTGCTTTATGTGGTTCTATAATCAACACCTGTGGAAGCAAGAAACCAAAAGATCCATTTCTTTGGGAAAAGCTGTAGTAAAAGATCTCTTTAAAGTAATGAAGAGTAAAGATATCATGTCGAAGATGAAGATGTGCCTGACTCACACTGTGGAATTTTCAGTCATATCATATGGCTGTGAAAGCTGGACATTTAGCAAAGGAGACAGGAGAAGAATTGATGCTTTTGAATTATTGTGCTGGAAATGAATATTGAATACACAATGGACTGCCAAAAGAACCAATAGATCTGTCCTAGAAGAAGTACAACCAAAGTGCTTCTTGGAAGCACAGATGGCTAGACTACATCTTACATATTTTGGAAAAGTAGTCAGGAGGGATCAATCCCTGGAGAAGGGCATCATGTTTGGGACAGTGGCAGGTCAACAACAACAAAAAACAACAACAACAAAAAAAAAAAAAAAAAAGGAAAACCGTCCACTACCTGGATTGACACAGTATCTGCAACAATTGGCTTTAAGTATAAATAAGATCTTGTGCCTGGCCCAAAATCAGAAAGTGTTTCCATCTGCTGTACTTAGGGTTGCTATGAGTTGGACCCGACTCAATGGCACCTAACAACAATAACAACATTTTTTCTTAATCAGAAGGGAAAATTCTCAAAGCCTTTTGAAGAGCATAAAATGATAAAAGGTGTAAAATTGTGTAAGATTATCTTGGCAAGAAGATAAATTTAAAGTAGATATTTATAATCTTTTACCACTTTGGGGTTGCTTTTTTCCCCAGAATTCATCATAACTTTGAATTTTTTTTAATGGGCTCTTTCAAATGCAGGGTCTTTTCTTCCCTAGGAACCTAATTCTAAGTAGAAAAACAAAAACAAAACAAAACAAAACAACCGGAAACCAAAACCAAACCAAACAAAACAAAAATAACCCTACAAAAGTAAGAGCAAAAAAGGCAGCAAAGGGTAGTTTTCATCTGAGGTCTTTTTATTTAAGTTTTTTAAGTTAAGTAAAGCTGGTGACATATTTATACATTATTGTGCAAAAATAAATGAATGGTCATAGACTTAACAAATTTTATTATGTCCTGTGTGGAAATCTGTATAATATTTCTCTTAAATATGCATTCTTTTACTTGTGAGTTTTTTACTGAATTAATCTGAAATGCACAAGCCTTGGATTTGCTACAGAGTGAGAAGTTATTTTATTTTTAATTTAGGAAATTCTGCAGAAATCAGAACTCTTACCATGGTTTGAACTAAAAGTGGGAGTAAGGGAGAGGAGAAGGGTGGAATTGTCCAGCATGCTTGTATGTATATTTCAGAACTTTTTTTAAGTGTACAAGCTGTACATTTCTGGTAAGTTCTGAATTTCTTTTGTTTTTTTTTTTCCTTCAAGTTATTTTGTAGTGAGCTTCTTTTATATAGAGCAAACAATTTGAAAGAATACAAAATTATGTCATATTCATTTTTAAAAAACTACAGTATAGTGCTGGTACAGTACACTAAGAATTTGATTAAAATAAACAATAAAATGCCTCCATTTTAAATGTCATTCATATATATCTTGTGGATGAGAGCGATATACTTTTACTCACTCTCTTAGAGGAATAAATTACTGAATACTAAAAAAATTTTTCCCTTGTAAAAAATACATTTCTACCTGTGCACATATAGATTAGGGGCTGGGATTTAGCTCAGTTGGTTGAGCGCTGCGCTGCAGTCTCTAAGGTCCCGAGTTCAGTTCTCAGCACCACGAAAATGGGAGAAGAACCTGGCAATCCACTCCCAAGGCAATCCAGAAACCGTCAGCCACTGAAAACCCTATGAGGGTCGCTATGAATTGGATACCGACTGGAGGGCACCTAACAACAACAACAACATATAGATTAATATAGGCTTTTGTTGCTGTTAGGTGCTTTCTAGTCAGGTCTGACTCAGCATTCCTATATACAACACAATGAATCACTATCCGACACTGTGCCATGCACACCATCTTTTTTTATGTTTGAGCCTGTTGTTGCAGCTACTGTGTATCTTCTCATTTTGAGTCATGCCACATCAACAAAAGGAGGCTCTAGAGGTCTCCATTCCTATTACTAAGTTTGACTCTGCTTTGAGGAGGCAACTCTTCCCCAGTCCTTTCTTGAATGCCTTCCAGCCTGAGGGGCTCATTTTCTGGCACTATCTTTCACAGTGCTTCTCTGTTATTCATAGGGCTTCCAATGGCTAATTGCTTCTAGAGTGGGCTGCTGGATCCTTCACCCTAGTCTGGGTCGGGAAGGTTTGCTGCAACCTGTCCACCATGGGTGGCCCTGCTGGTATCCAAAATACCAGGTGCATAGCTTTCAGTATCACAACATGCAAACCCCATAGCACAAGCTTACAGACATGTGGGAGTAATACAGGTTAGGAGCCCATAATTCCATTCTCAAACTCAAATCTGAATGCATATGCTGCCCTTAAGAGCTTTGGACATTTTTTTTTTTAATTTTGTTTTGCTATTGTTGTTAGGAGCCATCCAGTCAGGTCCAACTCATAGTGACCCTATGTACAAGAGAAGAAAATAAAATACTCCCCGATACTGTGCCATGTTCAGCACTATTGTCAGTATTTCTTGGCTATTCATAGAGTTCTGAATGCTGATTGGCTTTTGGCAGTGTGTTGCCAGGTCCTTCTCCCAAGCCTAGAGCCCCAGGTATTCCTGGGTGGTCTCCCATCCAAGTACTAACCAGGCCCAACTCTGCTTAGTGGATGTCATGGTGGTACAACTGCAAGTAATCAACTGGTTATAATAAGTAAAATGCTTTCCCCAACACTAAAAGTTGTGCTAGAAAATCATCGGACTGAGAGCAGGGGTCATGGGAACCCCTGAACCTGAAGTCATTCCTGTAACCCATTTGTCTCCTGGCATAACTGGGCACAACCTTGTGGGACTGAGCCCTGAAACTGTGGGTTGTGATCTGACTTCGGATACTTAGTGCCTAAATTTAATTGAATTGTTGGACACCCAGTTGGTGGTAGAGAATCAGAAAATTGCTTCATATGAGAAAAAAAAACTTTCAAGTCAACTGGTGTTAAATATTTTCTGAACACTTGGCTAAATAGCAATATTATTCTCTTTCCAAAATGAATTTTTTCTACTGTTTAACTTTGTATCAAACATTTAGCCTTCTTTGCTTTTGTGCAAATTTTATATCTGTTGATATAGCAGAAAGCAAGTGATGAGGGAATTTTATTTTCAGTGGGAAATTTGTATAATATCTAAATTGAATATGTAACATTTATGTCCAACCAAATTGATTTGTCATCATTCAAGTTATTAATCATCTGCATTTATTGATATTTTCTCACCAGATCACATATATACTTCTTGAGGTCAAAAACAGTGTTTACAGATCTTTGCTATCTATCAATAGGCCTAACATTGTCCCAGAATATGTAGAATTGCAGGATATATTTATTGATTGACTTGATGTTGTTGTGTTGTTGTTGTTGTTGTTTTTGTTGTTGTTGTTGCTGCTGCTGTTAGGTGCCATCCAGTCGGTGTCTGACTTATAGCAACCCTACATACAACAGGTGAAACACTATTGTCAGTGCTTCTCTGCTGTACATAGGTTTATCAATGGCTGATAGTTTTTTGGGACTGGGTCCTCAGATCCTTCTCCCAAGCCTCCAGTATCTGGTGTTCCCAGGCAGTGTTCCATCCAAGTACCAACCAGGACCAACGCTGCTTAGCTTCTGAGATCTGATGGGATCAGATGCCACAGTGCTCTGGCTACAAGCATTAGTCAACTTAATATGCAGGATATACTTATTGATCAACTTAATATGAAATTTCTGTAAGGAAAATGTTATCATCTATTATTAGCCTTTTTTTAAAAAGAGTCTTAAATTGTCCTTAGTCCTCCAAGCCATGATCCACTAAAACTCTCAGAGTTTCATCTCTATCATCTCAATTTCAATTAGATTTAGAAAATTTTGCTGATGTTGAGTTGAGGAAAAGGAAATTGAAAAGACTAGGAGACCCCAGTAAAGTTTCCTCTTGGAAATTTAGTGTCCCCAGTTGTCAGATACAGTATTCTCTAAGAATGCCAACTTCCTGAGCTGTATTTAGGAAAAACATAAGACTTCATATATAAATCTGAAATTTGGTAGGTATTTTATTGTAGGGATGAATTTGGGGCAAGAAAATAGGAAAAAAGTGGCTCGAGGCTTATCTGGCAAAAATAGACAATTAACACTTAAAAAATACTCTGGGATTGAGCCTACGAGGCCAAAACAAAATGGCCCCTACCCAGCAAGTCCAGGGAGTGCCCCAGTTCTAGTCCCCTGTCTCTGATAGGCTATGCCCTATCACCCCATTGGCCAGTAAAGGAGGGCCTCTGATTGGGTATTCTGTATCTCCTCCCCACCAATCAAAACAATGTAACTAAGTTTCACCCAATTTGCATCTAGCTCACTATTGGCTACATTCAAACACAGACTTAAGTTCTGATTGGTTCCACAAGTATATATAAGAACAGCTCACTTTCTATTCAGGGGCATTTGCGTTTGGAGCCTTCGCCTTTGGAGCACTCACCTTTCCACCGAGAGATCAATGGAAACTAAAAGAGCTGAAGAGAGACCAATGAGAAGATGCTGAAGACAGCCAATGAGGAGAGGAACAGGAAGACACTAAGGAGAAGAAGAAAGAAGATGTCAAAGACAGCTGCAGCAAAGAGCACAGGGACAATGATCAGACCAGCTCCAGAGACCAACCTGAGTAGAACTCCTCTGCAGAGAGCTGCAGATAGAGCTGTTAGTTCCTAACCTGTTGCACTTGTGTGCCCTCAGAGCTGTATATACTTAAAAGTGCAGCACAATAAAAGAGCTGTTTGACCAGAGACCTCCCAAGGTGTCTTTCACTCCGTCCATACCCACCTGGTCCCCTGGGTTCCAGTTAGGGAAATTGCATGTGGAGCTCCCACTCCACTCTCCAGGCCTAGAAAAGGATAGTGGAGAGCCACACATTTTATATATCTTTCTTTTCCTCCTGGAAAAATAAATTGTTTTTGTTGTTGGTGTGGACTGTGCTGGGGACCAGCATGATATAATTTGAATAACAAATTCCCAATACTTTTTTCTCTTTATTTATATTGCATAATTATTGCTTTACTCAAGCAAATAAATATATTCATAAAGATATTTAACAGCTTTAGAAAATGTAAATCCTTAGATTTTGTTGGTAAGTTCTTCCTGGGAGGGGAAAAAAATCAAAGTTTATGTCACTATCAAAGTTTTTTTTTTTCTCCTTATGTAGAACACGTATGAAAACAGGTTATAATGCTGCAAGTAAGAAAATATAATCCAGGTAAATTTGGGCATTAAAAATGTTTTAGAAGCACAAAGATGATGGCTGTTGTGGTTAGGTGCTATGGATCATAGCAACTCTAATATGGCTTTTAAGGCTGACTGTTTTTTGGGATTGCTTTTGGGAGTGGAGTACCACATCCTTCTCCTGTTTTCTGCAGTGCTGTTGATTGAACTCGGGTCCTCAGAGAGTGTGGAGCAGCGCTCTCCCAACTGACTTAAACTCCAGCTCAACATGATGGAGAACCTTCAAAAGGGTAAAGTTACCAGCAGAGGTTGCATTCTATGCTTACATTTTATACTTCACACAAGAATTTCTGAAATCAAATTTATTTTTGTAGAACATATAAGATGACAAGAGACAAGTGTTATATATTTAGAATTATTATGAAAGTTCTGTGAGGACTTATGTACAGTTCCCATTTTGAATATTTTGGATGTATATGAAAATAAAGTCTATAAAATAATCATGGTCATGGAGTTTGTTGATTGTAGCCTACTTGATAGAGTAGTGTGTCTTTTTGCACTGGGTCAGTATAAAAGAGCTAATATATTTGTATATGCATTACATTTTATCTGGTTGAAAATAGCAAAGAAAAATGTGTGATGAGATCATTTGAAGCTTACTAACATCAAATTAGCCTGCAGCTATACCACTGTGGCATCTGATCTTGTCAGATCTTAGAAGCTAAGCAAGGTCAGCTCTGGTTAGTACTTGGATGGGAGACCACCTGGAAACACCAGGTGCTCTAGGCTGGCAAGAAGGACCCAGCAATCCACTCCCAAAAAATAAGCAAGCCATTGAAAACCCTATGAATAGCAGAGAAGCAAGACAATAATGTTTCACCTGCTATATGTAGGGTCTCTATGAGTCGGACACCAACTCAACTTGAAGGCACCTAACAACAACAACAACAAACATCAAATTATTCACAATCCCAACATTAGAGGAAAAGCTAGGTGACTTTTGCTTTATGATATTGTTGTTGAGCCCTTACACATTTGCAATATCTAACCTTTTCTATGTTCAGATTTATGTATGATGCTATTAACTTATTATAGTTCCAAATAAAATAAAGGAAGCTTAGATTCTTATTTTATTTCATTTCCCATAACAGTAGTGACTCTCAAAAATAATCTGAAAATATTTGTGTTAAACTGGAATTTAATTGATTATATTTCTTGCTTTCCATAGGATTGTATTTTAGGATTTGTTTTTCTTGAGATACATTATATTCTATCATATTGACCTACTATTTTGTGCTTTCACAACAAATTATGGATAACACTTCAGAAAATGGGAATACCAGAACACCTAATTGTGCTCATGAGAAATCTGTACATGAACCAGGAGGCAGTTGTTCGAATAGAACAAGGAAACACTGAGTGGTTTAAAGTTGAGAAAGGTGTGCGTCAGGGCTGTATACTTTCACCCTATCTCTTCAATTTATACGCTGAGCAAA
>VMDO01022883.1:17371-32786 GCA_007922755.1 Pedetes capensis | reverse complement strand
TGGGAATTTACCCAAAGGGAGATGGGTCATCATACCACAGAGACACCTGCATCTCCATGTTCAATGCAGCGCTTTTCACAATAGCAAGGATATGGAATCAACCAAAGTGCCCTTCAACAGAAGAATGGATAAAAAAACTATGGTATGTATACACAATGGAATACTACTCAGCAATCAAGAAAAATGAAATAAGGTCATTAGCAGCAAAATGGATGGAATTAGAGAAAATTATTTTAAGTGAACGAACACAAGCTCAGAAAGAGAAACAACACATGTTCGCACTCATATGAGGGAGCTGATTCAAAATTGTAAGAAGGAAAAATCCTATTCAAAGGTCGGATCATAATAAAAGGGGGGGGGAGATAAGAATGATGTCAATATAAATGGACTAGAAACTGCATGTAATTGTTCTAACAAGATAAAAACAAAGACCACTACAGGAAAAGTTTCTATCTTAAACAGAACTGGAACCCAAGGACATATAGAAAAATGTTACTAAGTAAAAGATAGAGAAGACTTAGATGGGAAACTTAGATAGGAAGGGGGGGAGGGGGAAGCATAGGGGAGGGTAAGGGGTAACCTATATGAATAATGTTTATCAAATTGAATATAGGGAAATGTCACAATGAAAAGCATGTCAAAATGAATCACATTAAGGTGTACATTAAAAATTTCCAATAAAAAAAAAAAGAAATGACAGGGGAAGGGTTGCCTCCTCAAAGTAGGTTGTTGTTGTTGTTAGGTGCCGTCGAGTCGGTATCCGACTCATAGCGACCCTCATAGGGTTTTTGATGGCTGACTGTTCCGGGATTGCCTTGGGAGTGGATTGCCAGGCCCTGCTCCCATTTTTGCAGTGCTGGGAATTGAACTCAGGACCTCAGAGACTGCAGCACAGCGCTCTACCCACTGAGCCAAATCCCAGCCTCCTCAAAGTAGAGTCAACCTTAATGACAGGAATAAACTGAAGCTCCTGGTACCTCCTTTTGCTGATGTGGCATGATTCAAAAGCAGAAGAAACATAGCGGCTGCAACAATGGGCTCAAATATAAAAAGACTATGTGCATGGCACAGTGTCAGGTAGTGTTTTTTCTGTTGTACCTACAGTGACTGTAAGTTGAACCCAAATGGATAGCACCAAACAACAATAACGACAATGCATCCATCTGTCTTAAAAAAAATCTTATCACTAGGCGTATGCCATGCCCCTCAGGCCTACTGTAACTCTTCTCTCTGTGTCTGCTCTCCATCTGCCCTTTCTCCTCTCTTTACCACCACCCTGACCCTGCTCCCCATTCCCAATCCCCCCTGCATGTCTGTCCTCAGTGGCTTGATGACAACAGTAACAGCCATGGCAGCTGAGGTTTGGTGGGTGCTGCGGGGTCAGGCATTAGTGGGGAAGCGTTGGTAGGCTACCAGGCAACATAAACCTATCACAGCAAGGGTGTTGAGTCCCCACATGCCTGCCGCTCTCCCCCAAAGCAGTCAGAGAGCAGACGGCCAAGGGGAATCCCCTGCCTTAGCTGGGCCGTCCAAGCCCCTGTTTCACTCTAAATGGTGCTCCCTCTCCTGCCGCTCTGCCCCAAACATGCAGATGCTTCCCATAGGATGGCTCTGTTCCTTTGGGTCTTAGTCTCAACTAATAATAACTGGAAGCCAAGGGTGGTTTGACCTCCCAGAAGACACGTGGCAACACCAGGAAACATTTCTCCTTGTCACAGTGGGCGTGTAGGCTCTGGGCATCTAGTGCTTAGAGACCAGGCATGCTGCTAAACCTGTACAATGGATGTAACAGCCCCCACCCCCATGCCAAAGAATGATCTGGCCCAAAATTCAAACAGTGCCAAGGTTGAGAAGCTCTGCTGTCCACGTCCCTGCCATGACCTGCGCAGGGATGAGACTGTGCCAGGCATTGTCCCCATGGCTGCTTTCTGTGCTCAGACGCTCTCTTCTCCCAGCCAGGTCAGTGCCGCCCCCACCGCTGCATCACAATGACAGAGAAAACTGAGCTTTGTGACAAAAGTAACTGCCATACAAATGATATAATGATAGTCTGGAAAGGGGCTCTCCCTATATGTGTATTTGTGAATAAAAAACTATTACATTATTTGAGGATAATAATAATAATAATAATAGTAACAACAAAGCTCACAATGTGTATCTGCTCTCTTTTTATCAATGAACCCACAGAGCCTTGGGAACAAGCTACAAATTCCTACAATTAAACCCATGTTGCAGATGAGGAAACTGAGTCTCAGGGCAGGTAAGTGATTTCCGCGAGGGCACACAGCTCACAAGCAGCAATCTGAACGCCTAATCCAGGCCTCCAACCCACCCACCACTGAAATGGGGCCACAGACTCCTGATCATTCAAAATGCCATCCTTTTAAAAGAGGAAAACCACGTAATCGCTAGCATCATTTTACAGCAAAGTAAGCTGCAAATAGCCTGCAGCCGTAGCCCTGTGGCATCCAATCCCGTCAGACCTCGGAAGCTAAGCAGGGTCGGGCCTGGTTAGTACTTGCATGGGAGACCGCCTAGGAACACCAGGTGCTTGGGAAAAGAACCCAGCAACCCACTCCCAAAAATCAATCCACCATTGAAACCCCTATGAACAGCAGAGAAGCACTGATGATAGTGTTTTGCCTGTTGTACACAGGGTCGCTATGAGTTGGACACCGACTTGACAGCACCTAACAACAGCAACAGGTAATATAAGGCTGGGTGTTTTCCATAGTATAGAAAGCAAACAAGGATGAATCGGGTCTCCTGATGATGCTCACATAAAGAGAGCTAAGTTAAGAATAAAGGAGACAAGAAACAAACACAATCAGACGTGGTCACGGACGGGCAGCTCTGTGCTAACGGGCGCCACCTCGGCAGAGGGAAGGGATCCACTCGGGCTGTTGGTGTGGCCCTAAGATGAACGGGCCAAACTGCCCCTGCTTAGTCCATTCACCCAAGCCAATAGGCTACAGAGAAGGGGCGTGACACAGGGGTCACCAGGAAACCCGAGTGGTGGCTGGGAGTTGACACGGTGTCTGCCAAGGTTGATGCTTCTCAGACATCCCGACTTGGCATCAGCATGGCTTCCAGCCCATCCACATGTCCTGGGTCGTCTACGTTTCTCCCACAGAACCGCCACGACCTGCAGAGCTCTGCTCTGCTCCCAGGGTTGGGACAGAGGCGGGGCAAGGGGATGGGGCGAAAGGATGCTGCTGAAGGGAAGGTGGGGGAGAGGTCGTGGGGAGCAAGTGGGAGCCGTGTGGAACTCAGCAGACGGGACACGGATGGACACACATGCCCGCACGCACTCATGGAGTTGGGAAGTCAACACACGAGAGGAGAGAGATGGAAACGGCAGCCTCCTCTTTGGAGGCTGTCACCTCCTGTTACCAGCCGTGGACTCATCTCACCAGAGGCGCACTGCTCAAGAAAGTGTGTGTGTGTGCGCATATACCTATATATAGAATTTTTAAAAAATGTTTGGGTCAGGGTCTCACTAAGTTGCTCAGGCTGCCCCCATCCTCGAACCCACAATCCTCCTGCTTTGCCCTCCACAGTCACTGGGCTTACAGGTGAGAAGCGATTCTTCCCCTGCACACGCTGACTGTTGTTGTTAGGTGCTGTCGAGTGGTGTCCGACTCACAGTGACCCTCATAGAGTTTTCAATGGCTGATTGTATCGGGATTGTCTCGAGAGTAGAATACCATGTCCTTCTTCCATTTTTGTGATGCTGGGACTTGAACCTGGGACCTGAGTCTGCAGAGCGGTGCTCCACCAACTGAGCTAAATCCCAGCCCCACGATGACTGTAGCCATGGTGGAAAGCACAGAAATGTGCTGAGAATTCTTTCCGATTCTGCAGCCCGAATCACGGGACATGTTTATATCAGCTTTACATTTCAATATGTACAGCAACCCCAAGTTAATACCCTCCGGGCCCGGGCCCCATCTATCCTAATTCTCCGACAACATTTTGCTATAGAGAACAGAGTGCAAGGAGAAGGATTTTATGGGCCGCAGACCGGCTCTAGATGGCCTCTGTGCCGTAACATGGCATTCAGTGTAAAGTGGAACTGCCTTGGCCGGCGGCCAACAGAAATCCCAGAAGGATCTCGTTAACCAGAGCTTCACTCATAACATCTGGCCTGGCCCCCCAGGCTGGCGGCCCCGACTCTCCTATCGCGGACCACACGCCCGCGCCAAGACTATTTTCATATCCTATAAACATGGGAATCGTCCAGGAGAGGAAAGCATTACACTGGTTGTAAACTGAGGTCGCAGCTTCCTCCAGGCAGACGACACTGCCCGGCAGGCCCTGGAGGGGCTGAGGAGGGGCAGGAGGCTGCTGTCCTGGAAGGACTCAGAGAGACCCTTGACGCGGGCAGTGTGAGCACAAGCCCCGCCCTGCGCTGTTGGCCACTGAGGAGCTCGCGGCTCGGAGCCAGCCTTGGCCTCAGCGCCCCCCAGTGGTCCCCAGCAGCTCTGACCCCGTGGGAATTGTGGATTCGCTAATTGGACGGTGGGAAACAGCTTTAGGAACACCAGACTGGAGATTTACAATGGACGGCGCCGTTAAAAATGACAACTAAAGAAGAGCTGACATACGACTGAGGAGATAAGAGATAAAGCAATGTGGAAGGCAGAAGAGACCTCACGTTATTACGTGATCGACGTCGCTCTGACCCTCACACTGGAACTTCCCCAAGTCTCTTTTCTCTGTGATATTAAGTTTTATAATGTAATCCCTATGTCATACAATGTTAGATCTATTTTTAACCCAAGGACTAGGATTTAGCTCAGTTGGTAGAGCGCTGCTCTGCAGTCTCTGAGGTCCCGGGTTCGATTCCCAGCTCTGCAAAATCGGAAAAGGGCTTGGCAATCCACTCCGGAGGCAATCCCGAAATAATCAGCCAGTGAAAACCCTATGAGGGTCGCTATGAGTCGACGGTACCTAACAACAACAACAATGCAATATAGGGGCTGGGGTTTAGCTCAGTTGGTAGAGTGCTACTCTACATTGATCCCTAGCACCTCAAAAATGGTAGAAGGACGTGGCAATCCACTCCTGAAGCAATCTCAAAACAGTCAGCCATTGAAAACCCTATGAGGGTTATTATGAGTGGGACCGGACTTGATGGCAACTAACACCACCATCACCACCACCACCACCACCACCACAATATAAGCACTTCCCTCCATTGCTCACTGTTTTTTTTTTTTTTTTTGGTGGTACTGGGGGATGAACCCAGGGCCTCGCGCTTGCATGCTCTGCAAGTACTGGACTACCGAGCTGCACCCTCAGCCCATTTTTTAAACTTTTTGAAACAGGGTCTCACTAAATTACACAGACTGCCTCTGGTCTCGAACTTGTGATCCTCCTGCCTCCACCTCCCGAGCTGCTGGGATTACAGGTTTGTACTTCCCCAGACAGGAAGGGAGAGAAAAGTAAAGACTTCCTGTTCTTATCTGTCCCTCCAACCCACCACCAGGGGCAGCACCATTGCTAAATGGACAACGGATCAAGAGACACGTGTGGAACTGAAAATGGTGACAAGTGCTATTTTTCCGAACATCCAGAAGTTGTCTCTGGGGGCAACTGTATTGCTAGCAGTACTCAAACAATTTTAAATAACATGGAGACAAACGTTTGAACCTCAGTCATTATTATGATCATTATTATTTTTTTGTTGAGACAGGCTCTTGCTATGTTGCTCAAACTGGCTTCGAACTTCTGATCCTCCCGTCTCAACCTCCCAAGTGCTGGGATTATAGGTTTGTACCACCATGCCTGGCTCCTAATCATTATTTTAACGTGTGCTGTGCAAAAGAACTAAAGAGTCTGCCAGTACATTTAAGACAAAGTAACTAATTCAATTTAAGGAAAAATATTAATAAATGTTAATAAACTGATCCAGTTATAAGAAGCCTGCAGCCGTAGCCCTGTGGCATCCGATCCTGTCAGATCTCGGAAGCTAAGCAGGGTCGGGCCTGGTTAGTACCTGGACGGGAGACTGCCTGGGAACACCAGGTGCTGTATGTAGGCTTAGGAGAAGGACCTGGCAACCCCCTCCCAAAAATCAATCTGCCATTGAAAACCCTATGAACAGCAGAGAAGCACTGACAACAGTGTTTCCCCTGTTGTACAGAGGGTCGCTGAGTTGGAAACCGACTCGACAGCACCTAACAACAACAACAACAACAACAAGTTGTAAGAAAATGGAGCAAGAGTCCAGAAGATAAGCAAAGAACACAGTCTGGGAAATACAAGTTTCATCGCTAGGAGGCTACAGAAATCCACAAAGGAAGAGGAGGTAAAGAACACTCACTGGTAAGTGGAAGGTTGAAGAAACTCCTGTACTCTTTCGATAGTTTTTTTGTCTTGTTTTGTTTTCTCTTGTTTGCAGTACGTGAGGGGTTAATCTAGGGCCTCACATATGCTAGGCAAGTGCTCTACCACTGAGCTGCACCTCCAGACCCTTTGTTATTTTCCATCTTGAGGCAGGGTCTCACTAAGTTATGAAGGCTGCCTCTGGCCTCAAACTGGTGATCCTCCCTCCTCAGCCTCCAGAGGATTGCTGGGATTAAGGGCGTGCACCATTGTACCTGGCTCTATTAATAGTCTTGAGCAGGGCTTGGTCAACTGCAGCCTGCGGGACACATCTGGCCCCCTGCCTGCTTTTGTAAATAAAGTTTTATTGGGACACAGCTACTCTCATGTGCTTATAATTTTTAGTGGTTGCTTTTGCTCTGTGAATGGTGGCAACAGACTACAATAGGACTATGGAACCCTGATCTTAGGGAGGCTTGGACCCAGATTGTGGCATCAAGCAGTCCTTATGGATGCAGATTTTGAAAGATGGACTTGTTCTGTGAGTCCACCATAATCCTAGTACCCACACCAGGCAAGGATACTGGAAAAGGAATATCACAGCTCAGTTGTTCTCCATAAAAAAAAGCCACAAGTATACAAGATAAGGTACTAACAAACCAAATGCAGCAATCTAAGGCCAAATGGAGTTAATTTCAGCAAGACAGGACTGCTGTGAATCCTCATTTTTGGAAGTGGGTCCTTTGGGAGGTGAGGAGGTCATGAAGGTGAGGCCCCATGAACAGGATTACTGCCCTTATCCAAGAGATGCCAGAGAGCTCCTGCCCCTTCCACCACGTGAGGAGGCAGGGAGAGGGAGCCATCTCTGAGCCGGGAAGAGAGTCCCTGCCAGACACCGCCTCGGTCCAGTTGGATCCTGAACTTCCAGGCTCAGGACCTGGAACATAATCCCTGTTGCTTCCAAGGCACCCAGCCTGTGGTACCATTACAGCAGCCTCAACATTATACAGGAGGTGCAGCTTCCCTTTGGAGGTGGGGACAAGGTGATGACAAATAAGCATGGGGTTATATTAAGGAAGATGAGGGGAGGGTGTTAAGGGGTGGGGAAAGCGCTGCTAGAAATAAAAGCATAACAGTAAAGGAAGAGCTTGAAGATGGACACCCAGGCTCGGGAGGGGTGTTACCAGGGAGGCCAGAAATGGGTAACCAGATCTGGGGTGCAGTTTAGATAACAGGGACGGACACCCAAAAGTGCAGGTCAGTGGAGAGATTGGGGTGGACGCTCAGAACACAGTGGGTCACTGGAAATATGGGGGTGGACATCCAGAATACAGTGGGTCAGCAGAGAGAGTGGAGTGGACACCCAGAACATGGTGGGTCACTGGAGAGGCTGGGGTGGACATCCACAACATGGTGGGCCAGTGGGGAGATTGGGACGGATGTCCAAAATATGGGGGGTCAATGGTGAGATTGGGACAGACATCCGGACGTGGAGGTCAATGATGATTAGGTTTGGACACTCAGCCTTGGGGGTGAGGGAGGGAATCAGCATGCAGATGTGGGAGGGAAGAAACGGACACCACCTTGGGGACAGTGGTGTTTAAGAAGTGCATGGCTGGCCGGGCTGAGGCCAGAGGATTCCAAGTTTGAGGCCAGAGGTAGCCAGCATAATTTATCTAGATCTTGTCTCTAAACAAAAATTTAAAAAATGGGCTGGGAGTGCAACTCAGTCGTAGGGCGCTCGCAGAAC
Source organism: Pedetes capensis (assembly GCA_007922755.1). Lineage (NCBI taxonomy): Eukaryota > Metazoa > Chordata > Mammalia > Rodentia > Pedetidae > Pedetes > Pedetes capensis. The sequence goes on along the minus strand of VMDO01022883.1, from coordinate 24,706 downwards.
ATGCATGAGGCCCAGGGTTCAACCTCCAGTACCACCAAAAAAAAAAAAAAAAAAAGGCGGCGGGGGTTGGGGGGAATGGCCGAGAACACACCAGTAAAGGGATGTTGTTGTTGTTATTAGGTGTTGTTAGGTATTGTTGTTAGGAGTCCGACTCATAGCGACCCTCATAGGGTTTTCAATGGCTGATTGTTTCGGGATTGCCTGGGGAGTGGGTTGCCACATCCTTCTCCTGTTTTTGCGGTGCTGGGAATCGAACTCGGGACCTCAGAGACTGCAGAGTAGTGCTCTACCTACTGAGCTAAGTCACAGCCCCAAAGGGACATAGAGAGACTTTAGGGAAAAGGGAACGGAATTTGGCAGGAAGTAAACTGTACAATGCTGGACACTCTTAAGGTCACCTAAGAATTTCAAAGCAGGCAGGTCTTAAATGTAATGGTGAATGAACTTTGAAGACAGACACCTTGGTAAGTGGCGGTTTCCTCTTTAAAACAGGAAAACTGTACTACATTACACTTTTTCACCTTGTCACCAACTTTAAAAATGGGAAGGGGCAATTCAAGCACCTGTAACAGAATTTCTTTTGTGGGGGGAGGAAACCAGTGGAAAATTTGGCTATATATTTAAACAAATGACACTTGTAAGCACCTAACTGGTGTTCACTCTAATTGCCCCCCCTCAACAAACAGGCACGACAATGGCAAGTCTTGATTTGCACATTTTGCTACTTTTACTTTAAATTTTTTCTTTTATGATCCTAGTGGAAATAGGGCTTTCTGTTTTCTGACAAGTGCAAAAGAATTCATAAAAACAGACTGGGAGGGAGAAGAGGCAGAATCTCGGCTTCTACATGCCAAAAAATTAGGATGGCATACTTAGAAAAGAGGGTACCAGGGAAAGTGGGTGGGAACCGGGTAGGGAGTAGTATACAAAATAGCAACTTCCGGGTTGTTGTTGTTGTTAGGTGCGGCACTGCTCACTCTCACCGGGTCACACTGAGCCAGGAGACCTCCCTGCTCTCCATCAAGTTCAGGGTCTTTTCATCCTCTAGGAATATGGACCTTTTCATTCACGTCTTATTTATTTATTTACTTATTTATTTGGGGGTACTGGGGGTTGAACCCAGGGCCTTGTGCCTGAATGCTTTGCAAGTGCTGGACCACTGAGCTGCACCCCTAACCCATTTCTTTACTTTTTGAGACAGGATCTCACTAAGTTACAGACTGCCTCTGGCCTCGAACTTGCGATCCTCCAGCCTCCGCCTCCCAAGCTGCTGGGATTACAGGCATGCACCACTGCGCCCGGCTCACGTCTTATTTATTAGTTGATGAAACTAACATTTTCTTTTATTATGTATTTCCAAAACAAAGGCTACAGTGGCCTCCAAGAAAGGCTTGCCTCCTCCCATCCCTAAAGATCCTTTCTTTAGACAGGGACCCTTATTAGCAATGGAAAATAGTCACTGCAGTAAAAATAAAATATTTGGAGAGATTTGGCTGAGCAATAAGCGCTCAACTTTTGTTTAAATGAAGAAAGCGGAACAATTAAGATGACTTCCTGAATCCATGGAAACGTGCCCTGTGTGAGAATGCTTTCGGGGGGCCTGGGAAGCCAGGGGAGCCTACGGAGTGATGTATCAGCTGGGAGAATTACAGGGGGCAAAGCGGCGTTCTCATTTCTCGAGATGCAATTATGCACAAATATGGAAAGGAATGCCCTGTGCCTGGGTATCTAAACTACCCCCCAGGAGCCCGGGGGAAAGTTCACATTCAAAGCGGAGACTTGCAATTATTTTATTATCTGCCAGAGAATGCTTCCGGCACTTTCCTCTTCCTCAAGGACAAAAATACTCTGGAAAAGTCTAATAGAAACAGCACTGCATCCTGCTTATTGCAAAAGTCTGAGTTCTGCACCTGGAAGCGCCAAAAACAACCCAAGGAGGAGACAGGAAGGAGGGGGTGGAAAGGAGGACCCCATTAATCCTCGCCAACAAAAGGGGCTGGGGTTCAGCTCACTTGGTACAGTGCTGCTTGAGCTCTCTGAGGCCCTGGGTGCCATCCTCAGCACTGCAAAAATGGGAAAAGGACCTGGCAGCTCAAGCCCAAAGCAGTCTTCAACCAGTCAGCCATTGAAAACCCTATGAATAGCAGAGAAGCACTGACATAGTGCGGGGCATGGCACAGTGGCGAGGAGTGTTTCGTTCTGTTGTACATAGGGTTGCTATGAGTCCGACCCAACTCCAAGACACCTAATAACAACAACCAAAATTAGAAAAACATCTCACGACTAAAGGATTTAAACAAAGAGTTCTTAACGGGTGGTGACTGTACCCACTACAGGCCATTTGGCAACATTCAAAGGAAATTTTGGTTGTCACTGTGGTGGGAAGGGAGCGTTCTATTGGCAACCTGTGGGCAGAGCCTGGAGACACTGCTGATCAACCTAAATGCTGGGCACAGTTCGCACCCCCAAACCAAGAACGACGGACCCCACACGTCCAGCGTTGGGCTGAGAAGTCCTGATCTTAATGAGCGGAAGAAAACCTCTTGTTACAGCACTGTGCTGTGGTCACTCCCAATGCCTCCGGGGATGAAGGCCCTCCAGCCTGCCCTTTCCTCTCAGGCAAGCACTAGAAGCAGCAGGTCCTGCGAGGCCACTGCAAAAACGTTTTTAAGGCTCACTGGAAGGGAGGGAGGGAAGAAGCCATACATGGACCCCTCCCCCCACGCCCTGCTCCCTGGCAAGTTTGCTGCACCCCCAAGGACGCAAGCATCCATCTACAACACTGCTGCTGTGCACCCCCAGGTATTTCTTTTCTTTCTTTTTTTTTTTCCGTGTGTGGTACTGGGGGTTGAGCCCTTGCCCTACTTTGCAAGTGCCCTACCACAAAGCTGTACCCTCAGCCCCTTTTTTATTTTTCATCTTGAGACAGGGTTTCGCTAAATCGCACAGGCTGCCTTTGGCCTCAACCTCACTGTCCTCCTGCCTCCACTTCCCAAGCTGTTGGGCTGACAGGTGCACCACTGTGCCTGGCTTTAGAGCTGCAAACCTAATTGTACCTCCAAGCTGGCTGATTGGAATAATGACACAAAAGACCATATCCTCGATACGTTATTGCGGAAAATCTGGCCCCCAGTGTCTAGGGCTGCTTCACTCCTTGGCAGAATGAACTGGGAGGATGCCCCACCTCCACTGTCAATCACAGCACGGGCCCTCCGTGCAGGACCTAACAGACACCCTGGCTGCTTGCAGGAAGAATCACCGAACCCATTTACCCAAGCTCTCAGCTCCGAGGAGAGGCAAAGGCCACCCCCATCGATGCTCATGTGGATGGACAGGGCCAGCCTTGTGGCGGCAGGGTGTGACGCACTGGGCACCCCCTGGCTGGCTGTGATACTCGCCAGACCCCACACGGGTCTCCCTTTGCTCAAGACAGCTCCCCACACCCCTCACTAGACAGCAACCCCTCTCCTTTAAGCAACCCTGGCCCACACGTCCCTCTTCCCCCGATGCTGGCCCGCCTGCTGGGTTGGCTGGTGGCTCTTTGCCCACTGAATTCCATCCGTCTGCAGGTCTGTCCAGCCTTTCGCTCGGATTGCCCTGCGGGTCTATGTGGATTACTGGATCTACGCTAAACACATGGACCTGGGAGAACACATTTCCTTCAGAATTTGCATTTTGGGATGAAGGCCAGCGGTAACAGTGCATTTCCAGGCGCCCACCTACTGGATTTCCGCTCCTACATAGGAGCCTAGACTCGGACTCCGCTTTCTTTTGCTAGACTCAGAAAGGAGCCGGGGACACCGCTCGAGACTCGCAGAGGACGCAGAGGAGCTGTTGGAAAAGCCCGCGTGGGCAGCGCGCTGCCAGCTTCTCGCCGCTTCCTCTCGCCCCAGGATGGTAACAGGCACCCGGAGACACGATGCCCCCACACGCTTCCCGAAAACTGCCCAGATGGCAGAAGTGATGGCAGCACGGACCCCGGAAGACTGAGGCAAACGCCCTCAGCATGGAAGCCAGAACACCCTCACTCACGCAAAAACCAAAGCCCCCACGGCGCTGGGGCCAGCAGCTCCTGCTGCTTAGCCGGTGTCCTCCGTGAGGCCACCACGGGTCCGTGGCTGGCAGGTGCCACAACATCGGCAACCCGGATGGAGAGCTTCATGTGGCCAGGTGCTTGCTTTGCGTGACAGTGAGAATCCAGACTTCCACGAAGGCTGTGTAATTCACATGTGCAACGGCGTGTACCCCAGTGGCCCCCGAAGAGTATCACAGAGCTGGAAAACTAGCGCCTAGTGACAGCCATCATGAAGTCTAGTGCAATGCCTGGCTCACAGGCGTGTGAGGAGGCTGGTATAACAAATCTACTGCCCTCAAGGCGTACAAAACCACAGCACGCACAACAGCGGTGCGCAGGACATGAAACTTGATAATGATAACAGATGACTACAGTGCTGCCTTACAAATTTATTAAACTATATCCTTTTTATTTTTTACAGTCCTAGGGGGTTGAACCTAGGGCCTCACGCCTGCTTTGCAAGTACCCTACCAATGAGCTGCACCCCAGCCCACTTTTTACTTTATTTAATTTTGAGAAAGGGTTTTGCTAAGTTACACAGGCTGCCTCTGGCCTCAAACTTGTGATCCTCCTGCCTCTGCCTCTTGAGTCACTGGGATGACAGGTGTGCACCACCATGCCCATTTTGTTTTTTGTTTTGAGACATGGTCTTGCCATATAATACAGGCTGGCCAGGAACTTGCTATGTAGCCCAGGCTGTTGCTGAACTAGCGATCCTCCTGCCTCAGCCTCCTAAGTGCTGGATTACAGACATGCCCTACCACGTCCACCTTATACTATACTGTGTGTGTGTGTGTGTGTGTTTGTGTGTGTGGAGGGGGGTTCTAGGGACTGAACCCAGGGCTTTGTGCACACTAAGCAGGTGCTCTACCCACAGGCTCCTCCCAGTCCTATGCCGTACTCCTGACCGTCATTTTAGAGGGTGCTCCTAAAGAGAACTAAGCAGACTGGAAAACAGTGTGCATGTCTCGTCAGCAGAGCCTTGTGTACCTCGAGTTAATGCATCTCAATCGCATTTTCAAGGTTCTTTGCTGAGTCGTAAGAAATGCAACCTCTTTGGAAGCGGCATCTTCAACATCCTGCCTTCCGGCTGCCTGCGGTGGTAAGTGTGGCGCTGAGCATTCTCTTCCTTGCAGCCCAAGCCATCCCAAATGACATCATGGGTATTCAGGGGATGGGAAGACAGATGGAGGTGGAGGAAAAGGACAGGTGGAGAGGAAGTCATCTGGTCCCCTCGTCCAGAATGAAGAAGCAGGGCTCTGACCGCACGGTCAGCAAACCTGACTCTCTTGCGCCCAGGAGGGTCGGTGGAGTGTTCTGAGCAGACTGGGGTTCAGCTGTCCCTCATTGCTGTGAGATCCACAGAGTCCCTTCCTCCCTCTCCTTCCTTTGCATTTTCTGCTACACGCCAGGTCAGGGGGCTGGGGTGGGGCCATCTCACCTGGTACCATGAACCTACTGGTGACCTCCAATGGAGGGGGCACCGGGGGAGGGAGGGAAGGAGGGAAGGCAGGCAGAACTTAGTGCCCACGAGTATCGGGGTGCTGAAGGGGAGAGAGAACAGGGGGTTGAGGGGAAGCAAGATCGGGGGGTGTTTTTCTGACAGGCTGGGGAGAAGGCACTCTTTGGAGTTGGTGGCGGATCAATAAATACTGGCTTCAGCAAAATGTCAGGATTTGAGACAAACGTAGAAAAAACCCAAGACTGAACACTTAAAATATTAGGCATTTCTCTTCTCCCTCCTTCCTTTGAGGATATCCTCACAGAAGGTTCTAAAAAATTCCAGAGTACACGCAAGGACTGGGACAAAGCACAGGAATCTCTTCCTACGCCCCAGCTCCACGTGTAAATGTCACTTGGATGACAGTGATGAATCTGGGACAGAGTTCAGTTGCTGTTGGTAGGTGCCGTCCGAGTTGGGTCCGACTCACAGTGACCCTATGTACAAGACAAGGAAACACTTCCCCACACCCAGCACTATGTCAGTGCGTCTCTGCTATCCATAGGGTTTTCGATGGCTGGTTGCTGTGGGATTGTTTCAAGAGTGGGCTGCCAGGTCCTGCTCCCATTTTTGCAGTGATGGGGATGGAACCCAGGGCCTCAGAAAGCACAGAGCAGCGCTTGACCAACTGAGCTAAACCTCAGCCCAAAGAGTTCAATCAGGATTACAGAAAGTTGGCATTTGGGAATTTTATGCATCATGTGCCTGCAGCCGTAGCCCTGTGGCATCCGATCCCGTCAGATCTCAGGAGCTACGCAGGGTCGGGCCCGGTTAGTACTTGAATGGGAGACCGCCTGGGAACACCAGGTGCTGTAGGCTTGGGAGGACCAAGCAACCCACTCCCCAAAATCAATCAGCCATTGAAAACCCTATGAATGGCAGAGGAGCATGAAAATAGTGTTTTGCCTGTTGTATGCAGGGTTGCTATGAGTCAGATACTGACTCCACGGCCCCTAACCACAACAACAATGTATTGCGTACCCCAACTCCATTTCTCGGCTGCCTACCTGTAGCAGCTTTATCAACAAATGCTGGGCACATGTAAATAAGCACTGAATAAGGCAGCTTGACCTTCTGAGGCAGGGAGGGAGATTTCTGTTTATTCAAAGAGTCCAGGGGACCAGCCGCCAGCACAGCTGTGTCCAGGCTGCAGAGGATTTCTTCTCTCGTACCGGGGGCTCATAAACACCAGGTGAACCATTCCGGCTTGTCATGTGACCCCATATTTCCACTCTGCAGTGCTGCCACCATACCTCGGGTGAAGAGGATTCTAAACGGAGGGAATCTCAGATTCCACACTAAGCCAAATAAGGAAGCATGATTTTCACTTGCAAACCTTTCAGGGAACCTCTAGGGTCTGATGGGAGAACCCGTTCTCCAAGTGAGCCGTGCCCATCAGTCTGGAGGTGGAGGTGTCAGAGTGGTGCCCGGCACTTCCCCGATTCCCGCGGGTGGGGCAGGACGCGTTCTGACTCTGCACCAGTTTCTTATTCCATGTTCTGGCAAGAGCCAATCCAAATGATCAAATATCTATAAAAAATGTGCATTTTCAGGGCCGGGCGTGGTGGCACACGTCGGTAATCCTAGTGGCTTAGGAGGCAGAGGCAGGAGGATCGCAAGTTTGAGACCAGAGGCAGTCCGGTAACTTAGCAAGACCCTGTCTCAAAAAGTAAAAAAATGGGCTGAGGGTGCAGCTCAGTGGTCCAGCACTTGCAAAGTATGTAGGTGCCAGGCCCTGGGTTCAAACCTCAGTACTGAA
>VMDO01022883.1:0-17271 GCA_007922755.1 Pedetes capensis | reverse complement strand
TCTACCAGTCCGTCTTCAACTCTTTTCTTTCTTCTTCTTCTTTTCTTAATCTTTTGCGGTACTGGGGGTTGAACCCAGGGCCTCGCGCCTGCATGCTCTGCAAGTGCTGGACCACTGAGCTGCACCTCAGCCCATTTTTTTTTTCCTTTTTGAGACAGGGTCTCGCTAAGTTACACAGACTGCCTCTGGTCTCGAACTTGCGATCCTCCCGCCTCTGCCTCCCGAGCTGCTGGGATTACAGGCGTGAGCCACCATGCCCGGCCTTCTTTTCTTAATCTTGAGGCAGGGTCTCACTAAGTTACAGAGGCTGCCTCTAGCCTCTAGTCTTTAGGGTTGTTTTTTTTTTTTTTAATTTTTCTTGCAGTGCTGGGGACCGAGCCCATGACCTTTAGTATGACAGGCAAATGCTCTGCCACTGTGCTACATCCCAGCTCTGCCTCTAGCCTTGAACCTGCGATCCTCCTGCCTCCACCTCCCAAATCTCTAGAATTAGAGGCGTGAGCCACTGAGCCCAGCCCCTACTCAATTACTTTTGCCTGGGACAACCATTTTTCTCAGAAAAAGCGAGGATGGGGTAAATAACTTGTTCAAGCATTAGCATTTGAGCCATTATGTTTGGCTTCAATACCTGCCTATTTTACTCTTCCAGATTAAACTCTGATCAAGCCTAGGTGCAGCTGTGCAAAAGCTGGTTACCCCTCAAACCTAGTACAGACGGCCCCTGAGTTACACGGGCTGGGTTCACAACCTTTCAACTGTGCGATGGTGCAAGGGCGACACACATACAGTAGAGACTGTGCTTTGAATGTTGAATGTGAGCTTTTCCCAGGCTAGCGTCACGTAGTACAATGCTCTCTTGTGAGGCTGGGCGGCTGCAGCTTCCACCTCACTGCTCGGCCCTGTGGGTAAAGGAGCCATGCACGATAGCAAGGGGGTCCAACCTTTTGATGCCTCTGGGCTGCACTGAGTAAAAAGGAACTGTCCTGGGCTACACATAACCTACATAATACAGTTAGTGCATATACATATCATGGGGGGTCATGAAGGAAACACGAAAAAGCACATGGTGGTAAAAGATTTTGTGGGGTCTCATCACTAGCTTCATATGCTTGGGAAAGCTGGACATTGAACAAAGCAGACAGGAGAATTGATGCTTTTGAATTATGGTGCTGGAGACGAATATTGAATATACCATGGACTGCCAAAAGAATCAACAGATCTGTCCTAGAAGAAGTGCAACCAGAGTGCTCCTTGGAAGCAAGGATGGCTTGACTGCATCTTAGGTATTTTGGACACGCAGTCAGGAGGGACCAATCCCTGGAGAAAGACATCATGTTTGGGAGAGTTGCAGGACAATGAAAAAAAGGAAAACCCTCAACTAGATGGATTGACAATGTCTACAACAATGGGCTTAAACATAAAAAAGATCGTGTGCCTGGCACAGTGTCAGGGAGTGTTTCGCTCTGTTGTACACAGAGTGGCTGGCTATGAGGTGGACCCCCTTGACAGCACCTAACAACAAAACAATCCTAACTATTCCTAGAAATGAAGAATGTTATAATGTGTCACATTAAGTATTGGTGAGAAATGAGAATATTTCTATGTATGGGACAGATTCTCCCCCAGCACTGTGAGGAGAAACCAATGTATCTACACAGTGACCTGGAAGTTCTGTCCTCCAAAACTGTGAGACAACATACTTCTGTTCTAGTCACCCCAGATGGGGCACTTTGTTACGACGGCCCCAGGGAACGAGAGCACCCATGCTTTATCTTGCTTAGGAAAACACCCATGTGCACTAACGGAGCAAATCCAGGGGAGTAAGTCAACACCAAGGGCGGGTACTCCCCCAGGGGGGGTCCTCACTGCACTGGAAATTCCTTAAGTGTCACAGGTAGGTGGGTACCTGGACATTTTTCTCATTGACATCTTTTTGTAGGTCTTGAATATCTTCACGTTGTATAAGCTTAGAAATGTTTTACATTAGAAGTCAAGAGACCTGTAGCGGATCCACGGCCCTCTCCACCCCTCCTGGCTACAAAACACAAAACCTGTTTTGTCAGCGGGGAGCACGTGTGTCTGGCCTTTTAATTACTGGTCATAAACTCAGGTCTTGGTCATAATCAAAAGTATTCTAAGGGAAACGTTACCGAGGGCTCCTTTGGTGGGTGGTGAGTGAGTTTGGAGGCTCAATGTCTTGGGTGCTAAATCTAGGATGCTCAAATATGTACCCCAGCCCATAAATGGTTTCACCATGGCCGAGGCCAAGAGCACTGAACTGCAACCACCCTTCTCCAGGTTGATGACAAACCCCCTCTTTCCCTCTCCTGCCCACAGGGTTTTGCTGTGTAAACTGGACTGGCCAGAAAGAAGCGATCCTCCTGCCTCAGCCTCCCAAGTGCTAGGACCACAGGTGTGTTGCCACTGCGGGCTTTATCACCACCTTTATTTTCAATTAGTGCCTATTAATTGTACAATGTAAAGGATTTCATTAAGGCATTTCCATGGATGCTATGATGTTCTTTCATCTCATTCATCCCCTTTATTACTTTTTTATTCCCCTTCCTCACTCTCCTTCGACCTCCCTTGTATCTTCCTTTTTAGATTTGTGTCCTCCTTTATCCCCTCATCAGCTTCCACACAAAACCCTACGAGGGTTGCTATGAGATGGACCAGATTCAATGGCAACAAACAACAACAACAACAACTCGCTTCCACACAAGAGGCAGAATGCAATATTTCTGTCTGTCTGAGCCTGGCTTATTTCACTTAGCACAGTGATCTCCAGTTCCACTCATTTTCCTGCAAAGGAGATAATTTTGTTCTTCTTTATGGCTGAGTAATACTCCATTGTGTAAATACACATTTTCTTTATCCATCTATCCGTGGACGGACATCTAGGTTGATTCTGTTAACATATAGTTATCATATCTGTTCTCAAATGTTCATTTCAATCCATCTGAACAGAAAGGTCATGGACGGAAAAGACACACCCCTCATTCTGTCTGGAGCATAGGGTCCCCCAGAACCATCTCTTCTCCCCTTAAGGCTCTTACAAAAAGCATTCTTCGTGCTTGATCTACAGCCCAATTTTCAATCACCGGTGACCGATCTGCCTGTGACACTCAGAAGGACAGGTTCCGCCCTCCTGACAGAAGCCCGGGTTGGTTACCTGACTCCTGGAGATACCGATACACCAGGAAGTTCACCTCGTCACTGGTAATGCTCATCTTAGCCTCGCCTCGCGCCGGTGAGGTCTTTGTGAAGCAAGCGCCACCCTCTGTTAGGGAAAACCAGAAAGACGTTTCAAAACACTGCCTGCGTGTGCTTCTGCACCCTTTTTGAGATGACTGAAGAAAATCACATCCAGGCTTTTATACATATAAATTTCATGTCTGATGCATGCTATATTTTCTATTAACGGGATTGCATAAAAACTTTGTTGCAGCAAAAGAAGCCCTGGCTTCCATCCCCAGCACCATACACACAAAACGTAATTAGATACAAACATAAATAAATTCTATATAAGGGTAACAATAAGTGTTGTGTTTAATAATACTATAGGTTGACCAGATGTCCCTCCCATGACTGTCATGTTGGATTATACATATGTATCTCCACGTGACATTTTTGTCCCCCCAAAAGATGTTGCTAGGTGTCGTTGAGTTGGTGTCAGACTCATAGCGACCCTATGTACAACAGGAGAAATACTACAGTTAGTGCATCTCTGCTATTCTAGGATTTTCAATAGCAGATTGTTTTTTGGGAGTGGGCTGCCGGGACCTTCTCCCAAGCCTACAGCACCTGGGTAGCATTGCAGCTGCTGAAGCATTGTATGCCTCATCTTGCAGTCTTACCAGGATTTGATCAGATAGTTACCAGAACCCCTCCATTCAAAAACATGTATCTTCTAGTAAGTGTTTTGTTGTTGTTAGGCGTCATTCAGTTGCGTCTGACTCATAGCGACCCTATGTACAACAGAACGAAACTCTCCCCAACACTGTGCTATGCATGGCACTATGTCAGTGCTTCTCGGCTATTCATAGGGTTTTTGATGGCTGATTGTTTCAGAAGTGGGCTGCCGTGTCCTTCTCCCTAGTGTGTAGCACCTGGTATTCCCAGGTGGTCTCCCGTCCAAGGACTAACCAGGCTGACCGTGCTTAGCTTCCACGATTAGGCAGGATCAGACGCCAGGATGCTATGGCTGCAGACTGTAGTAAGTGCTGTGAGGATATGGAGAAAATGGAGCCCTGCACCCTGTGGATGGGAATATAAACTGGTATAGCCATTATTGGGCTGAGATTTAGCTCAGTTAGTAGAGCACCACTCTACAGTCTCTGAGGTCCCGAGTTCTATTCCCAGCACCTCAAAAATGGGAGAAGGACCTGGCAATCCACTCCCAAGGCAATCCCGAAACAGTCAGCCATTGAAAACCCTATGAGGGTCGCTATGAGTTGGATACCAGCTCGATAGCACCTAACAACAACAACATAGGCATTATCAAAAACAGTATGGAGGTTCCTAAAAAAATTAAGATTAGACAGCCATGCCACTATAAGGTGTACATCCAAGGGAAATGAAATCAGTACGTCTAAGAGACACCAGCATTTCCATGCTCACTGCCGCCATATTCACAACAGCCAAGAAATAGAAAAAGCTTAAGTATCCACCAAGTGATGAATGCATAAAGAAAATGAGGCCGATGTACACTATGGAGTACTATGCAGTCATAAAAAGATAGAATCCTGCCATTTACAACAGCACGGATAGAACTGAAGGAAATGATGTTCAGTGCCATAAGCCAGGTCCAGAAAGACAGTTCCGCGTAACCTGACGCATATGTGGAATCTAAACAGTTGATCTCATCCAGGTTGTGAGGAGAACGGTCATTAGGGGCAGCTGGGGGTGGGGTGGGGAGTAAGGTGTGGAGGGAGAGACGGGAATAGGGTGATCAAGGGCTCCTGAGTTCCAGCTGGACAGGAGCAAGATGCTTTGGTGAGCGTCAGCACAGCAGAGTGGCTACAGATGACAAGAATGCACTGCATATCTTAAAAAGCTAAAAGAAAGGATTTTGAAAGTTGTCACCATAAAGTTAACAATAAATGTTGGAGGAAACACACATGTTTAAACTGAGTTCAACATTTTGAAATGAATACATGTATCAAAATATTATGTGATACCCCCTGATATGAACAATTTTTGTTTTATGTATCAGTTAAAAATAAATGTGAAAAATTGAAGCTGGGCTCAGTGGCACCTGTGCATAATCCCAGCAACTCGGGAGGCAGAGGTAGGAGGATTGCAAGTTCCAGGCCAGAGGCAGCCTGTGTAACTTAGTAACGTCCTCTCTCAAACAAAAATACAAATGGGACAGGAGGCGCTGCTCAGTGGTAGAACACTTGCCTAGCATGCCTGAGGCCCTGGGTTCAACCCCTAGCACAGCAAAGTAGAAGAAGAAAGGAAGAAAACTACAAATGCTTATCTTCTTTGGTTTCATTTGGTGACATTTCCATACTTGTGTACATACTGCAAAATACAAGTCTGTCTTGGGATTTCTGCTTATTATCTGAAGACTTCACTCCTAAAACATAGCCTTAGGAAGGGAATATTGGAGGCTCAGTAAAAAGCTATGAATTCAGAGCGTAACCTCATGAAAAACAGTATTTAAGGAGAAGAAACTAAGCAATAAAAAATACATTGTACAGAGTCCTGGGGCTCTGAGGAGACTTTTTGTGGTAAGGATGGCAGCTCAGCTCTGAGGACAAATCCACAGTGTTAGGTTCTCTCTGCATCCTGGTGCAAACCGCTGGGTTTTGTATCATCAACTATTACCGGAAGATACTGGAAGGCAGGTGCTTCATAGGATCATTAGGAGGACCAAAGAAAACGAACTTGGAAAACCTGCTTACAACCACAAACTCTACTTATTACAAATACGGCACATGGTTATGATGATTAGCTCGGGGCTACCCATGCATTTGAGAAAGATATAAATAGAGAATTTCAAGATACCTTTTGAAGAGTGTATCATAAAAACAAGCCTGTGGCTATAGCACTGTGGCGTCCCATCTCAGAAGCTAAGCAGGGTCAGGCCTGGTTAGTACTTGGATGGGAGACCGCCTGGGAACACCAGGTGCTGTAGGCTTGGGAGAAGGACCTGGCAACCCACTTCCAAAAATCAATCCACCACTGAAAACCCTATGAACAACAGAGAAGCACTGACAATAGTGTTTTGCCTGTTGTACGTAGGGTCACTATGAGTCGGATACCGATTCAACAGCACCTAACAACTATGAAGGAGATCATTAGTGAGGGAGGTAGGGATGGGGAGGAGGGGCATGAGAGGGTAAGGGGGAAGTTATGTGAGCAACGTACAATGAAATGCAGAGATGGAAATGTCACAGTGAGATACGTGTCAGAATGAAGCCCCCACCAAAAAAAAAAAAAAAGAAAAAAACTTTCAAAAAAAAATAATAAGATTTCTCCTTAGTTTTGGTTATATTTATTTACTTGAAGTCAAACAGTCCAAAATCATGAATATAAGCGAGTGATTACTTCTTTTCTTGCCAGGGCGCAAATACTCAGCAGGTGGTATCCCTTTATATACACGGCTTACCCAGTGGAGTAAGGCACAGTTGTCAAGGCCGAGGACAGCCAGGCTCGGTGGCGCACGCCTGTCATCCCAGCGATTCAGGAGGCAGAGGCAGCAGGATCACAGGTTTGAGACCAGAGGCAGCCTGCCCAGCTTAGCAAGACCTTGTCTCGATTTAAAAAATAAAAAGTGGGCTGGGGGCGCAGCCCGGTGGCAGAGCACTTGCAAAGTATACGCAAGGCCCTGGGTTCAGTCCCCAAGTACTGAAAAAAAAAAAAAAAAAAAAAAAAAGACAGAGGGAAAGGCCCATAATACAGTGCGGTGTAGACAAAGCAGGTTTTAAGGTGGGCTGTGCACGGCTCAGAACGATTCTGTTTCATACGGGCCCAGAACGTGCCCACCCAAATGCATTCACACGGCTCTCCAGGGGAGAATTCTGCTGGGCTTACATCTTTGTGTGCGCTTTTCATATTTCCCATTTTTTTTTCTGCCATGAACACGAACTGCTTTCCTATTTATTAAAATATAATTAGGACCTGGCAGTGTCTTCAGAAATAATGAGGATGACTAAGCAGGAAATGAGGCCCCGGGGCTGGCAGAGCAGAAAGCAGGGGTCTTGCGTGGGAGGAAGAGCTTGGCTCCCTGTGGAATAATAAACGCCATCCGCCCCCAGGCAGGCAGACAGGACCCATCCTATGCGGGGGCTGCCCTCCTGGCTTAACTAATGCTTTGCTGGGGCTTCGTCTAGACCCCATGGCCAGAGCCACCGTTCATGCCCAAGTGACAGAAAGGCCAGAGAGAATCCGGCTTGCAAACGCTCAACCTCCTAAAGCAAGCCGCTAAGGAAGCCCACGGGATGGGACTTAGCTCAGTTGGCAGAGTGCCGCTCTGTGGTCTCCGAGGTCCTGAGTTCGATTCCCAGCACTGTAAAAACGGGAGAAGGGCCTGGTAATCCACTCCCGAGGCAATCCCGAAACAGTCAGCCATTGAAAACCCTATGAGGGTCGCTATGAGTCAGATATGGCTCGACGGCACCTAACAACAGGGAAGTCCACACTGCACAAGCCAGACGACTTATAAAAGGCACAATTCTCCCGCCACAGTCTCCTCTCTACACATTGAAACTGCAAGTTCACGTCCCCAAGACTTCAAAGGGGACTGACAGCTACTGCTTCCACGTACAGAGCAGCGTCTTCTCCTTCCCTCGGTGACTGCAGTCTTTAAGCCAACACTTCTGATGTCCAGATCAATTACCGCCGACTTTCTAGCTGGACATCGATGTGCAGACAGAAAGGTCAAACAGATTTCACACAATGCACACAACGACTCTCAAACCAATGTCGGGAGCGTACACAGGCTGCTTATAAAATCTCGGAGACAGCAGTTTTTACTAGACACACGGGATTTTGTATGAGACACACACACGCACACACACACATGCACACACACACACACAAATCTTTGCCAGCCTGGTGCAGTAGTGCACACTTGTAACTCAGGTTGAGGCAGGAAGGTCACCACCTTGAGGCCAGAGGCAGCCACCTGTACAACTTAGTGAGACCCTGTCTCACAATAAAGATTAAAAAAGGGGCTGGGGGTGTGGCTCAGAGGGGGAACATTTGCCTATTCAGCATGCATGAGGCCCTGGGTTCAACTCCTGGGACTACAAAGAAACAAAAAATCTCTGCCCTCTGTTGTTGTTGTTAGGTGCAATCAAGTCAGTGCCCGACTCATAGCGATCCTACGTACAACAGGAGAAACAGTACTAGTAATGCTTCTCTGCTACTCATAGGGTTTTCAGTGGCTCTATTCTGGGTTAGGGAGAGTCGTAAGTGGGGTCACCTATTCATACCACATGGCCTGCAGAGATGTAAAAAGTAAACGTTGCAGCTTTCTCTGTGGACATAAAGGCACATGATGCTTCCTTCCCAGGTGGCCTGGACATCAGAGAAATCTGGGTGTTATATCAGTTTTTGATGCTTCCATTTAACTAAATCACAAACAAATCCTAAAAAGAAAACAACTAAAGCGGGGTAAACCCAAATATTAGCTGGGAATCCAACTAGCCTGAACTCACTGTCCACATGTACACGTGCTAATGCTCAGCAACAATTCCACGGCCACAACAAGATTTCGACTATTTAAAACAGGTCCTCAGCTCTTACGCCATGGACTGGTATTGGTGGTAGAAGCGGGTGTAGCTTCATCTGTATTTACACACTAAATGTAATGCAGTTGAACTATCCTGAAACCACCATTTGTGGAAAAACTGTCTCCTGCAAAACTGGTCCCTGGGGCCACAATGGTTGGAGATGGCTGGTTTAAAACAAACTAAAATGCTGACTCGCTATGTGTCTGTCAGTTTGTGCTATGGGGACTTGCATGTTGCTGTGATGCTGAAAGCTATGGCACGAGTATTTCAGATACCAGCAGCGCCAATGATGGTGGACAGGATTCAGCTGAGCCTCCAAACTAAGACAGACTAGAGAGAAGGACCCGGCAGCCCACTCCCGAAACAGTTAACCACTGAAAACCCTATGAACAGTACAGAAGCACTGTCAAATAGAGTGCTGGAAAAGGAGCCCCCCAGCCTTGAAGGCATTCATGAAACAACTGGGGAAGAGTAGCCTCTTCAAAGTAGAGTTGACCTTAATGATGGGAATGAAGTAAAGCCCCGGGACTTCTTTTTGCTGATGTGGCACAACTCAAAATGAGAAGAAACACAGTGGCTGCAACGATGAGCTCAAACATAAAAAGATTATGTGCATGGCGCAGTGTATGGTAGCATCTCATTCTGTTGTACATAAGGTCGCTATGAGTTGGACCTGACTCGACAGCACCTAACAACAAACAACAAAATACTGACAGTTGTATAGGAGCAGAGCTGCTGGATGTCACTACTGACATGGCAGTTGGAGGGCTCTGTTGTAAGGGACTCATCATGGGCCTCTTGGAGCCTCACCTCCAAGGGAGCCTCCAACGCAAAGGTGCACGGTTAAAAGACGTGGGAAACTGATGTGTTCCTTTAGGCTAAGGTCAGCAAACTGGGGGCCGACCGACACCAAAGTGTGTAAATAAAACTTTCTTGGCCCTGGGCACGTTGATCCATTCACATATGCACCTTTTACGTTACAAGGGTAGCGCTGAGCTGCTACAACACAGACCCAGTGGTCCACGTGCCCAAACCATTTGCCACCTGGCTCCTGAAGGAAAACGTTTGCTGAGTGCTATGGCGTGGAAATGATTCAACTGCCCTCTCAACGCTCCTGTGGAGGAAGCTCGGCCCTCCGTGTGCTGAGGTGGTAGACCTGGAAGAGGCAAGGCCTAGTGACCCCCTGACTCGTGATGTGACCCCTCTTGTGCACACTCCCTAACTGAGATACCTTCCACCAAGACATCATATCATTAGGGGCCCCACCTGAGTCAGCCCTATGCTGTTTAGACTTTCGGTCCCCACAACTCTGAGCTAAATAAACCTCTTTTCCTTGTAAGTAGCCAGCCTCAGGTGTTTCCTTACAGTAACTAAAACATAGACTAATACACTGACCCCAATTCTCTGCGTCTTTCCTGCTCTGCTACAAACTCTCCCATTTCTACATCAGAATACAACTCTCTTGCTCTTTCCTGGCTTGAAATCTTCCTGTCTGATAACTGCAGCTACTGTGGGAGGTGAATAACTCTGAACATTTCCTCAGAGGACCGTCTGTACATATAAATTGCACAATGATCTACCAAAGACTACAAAAAAACTCAGTCACTTATAAGCTAGACAGAAATACCTTACGCATAGAAGGAGTTTGATCAATGTAAGCTCAATTCAATTAAATTGAAGCTTAATGTTTTTCCTAAGTGCTGAATTAATACCCAATCAGGACACTGATGAGAAATAGATACTCTTTCTTATCTTTTCTTCACCATTTAATATATAGGTCAACAGTATTTTAAAATATGTTGACAGGACATCCATAAAGAAAAGTTTCACAGTTCTTCAAAATGTTCAACATGGAGTTAGAATGTGACCCAGCAATTCCGCCCCTAAGTATACATCACACAGAAATGAAACATGGCCACACAAAAACTTGCACACAAATGTTTACAACACCATTATGCATAACAGCCAAAAGGTAAATACAAATGAGATATGCAAAACGTGCTCCATCCACATATGGAATATTACTCTGCTACAAAAAGAACTGAAACATACCACAACACAGGTGAACTTTGGAACACTATGCTAAGTGAAAGAAGGCCAAACTCAACTTCCTATTTTATAAATTTTGTGTTGCTTAACAAATCGTAGTTTCAAACATTTAACTTCAGTAGTATAAAAATTCTTACACATGCTTAGCTTGTTAATACAGTCTATATATATCTGGTTTTAAACACCTTTTAATAACAAGGTTCTTGTTTTAGTTAAGTCTTCACTGTAGTTCTGCTTAGCTCTCTCCCTCCCTCCCTCTCTCTCTCTCTCTCTCTCTCTCTCTCTCTCTCTCTCTTTTTATTTGTGGTACTGAGGGTTGAATCCAGGGCCTCACGCTTGCCTGCTCTGCAAGTGCTGGACCACTGAGCTGCACCCTCAGCCCATTTTTTTACTTTTTGAGACAGGGTCTCGCTAAGTTATGCAGACTGCCTCTGGTCTCGAACTTGTGATCCTCCTGCCTCCGCCTCCCAAGCCACTGGGATTACAGTTATGCGCCACTGCGCCTGGCGCTTAGCTCTCTTAACAATGCAAAAATCTCCAAATGTCCATCTTTATGTTTTAAAATTACAGAAATTCTATGGGTTTCTGCAAGAGGGCCATGGTTACTAAAAACACCTTAAAGAAACACAAAATACAGAAATAAAACGAAACTCTCAAATCTTATGTATGGAAAGGTAACAAGACAACCACTGTGTGTGTGTGTGTGTGTGTGTGTGTGTGTGTGTGTGTTGCTGGGGATTGAACCCAGGGCCCCATCGATGCTAGGCAAGTGTTCTACCCCCTCGAACACCAAGATCACAATTTTTTCCCCCCAGCACCGGAGGTTGAACGCAGGGCCTCACACCTGCATGCTCTGCAAGTGCTGGACCACTGAGCTGCGCCCCCAGCCCACTTTTTTTACTTTTTGAGACAGGGTCTCGCTAAATCACACAGACTGCCTCTGGTCTCGAACTTGCGATCCTCCTGCCTCCACTTCCCGAGCTGCTGGGATTACAGGCATGCGCCACCATGCCTGGCTCAAGATCATAATTTTTACAGTACTTCTGGCAGAATCAGATTTGGTTTTGCGTGTGGACTTCAACTCTTGGCAACTGTGCACATATAACTGTTTGCTCTTCTAGAAACCTGGATATCTCGCTAGATTTATGCACAGTAACTTATATGATTTTCTAACAAGTTTCAAGGTTAATCAGCAAATCAATTTGCAGATATATGCAAATCATATTATGAAACTAATAAAGCATAGAATCAGGCAAATAAAATCTATACTCATGTGCCCAAGTATAATTAACGCTTCAGCCTAATTATAATTCATAATGTTCACAAGAGAGATTGACTTTTGAAGGTGTCATCTTCTTATGTAAGACTCAGAGAAGTTTATTTTAGCTTATCCAGGATGGAACATTCTCAGAAGGGAGAGAGGGGTAAATTCTTCGTTCAGAACTGGCTGTGCAGCTCATAATGACTTAATGATGTTCTACCTACTATCTTCAATCTCAGCAAGGAGAAAGACCTGCAACTTCCTCCTAAATGAAATCATTCAAAAACAGGTGCTCAGTTTTGCAAAACGCAATTCTGCTTCTCAAATGGGTTTCAGGCAAGAGGGCACGATTCAATTCACTGTGGACTGCTCACCGTTACAGTGACTTCATGTGGGGACCTTCGCACCGGAGGGACATCCAGCATCCAATCATAGACACCGCAAGGCGTCTGCGGGGACAGCCTGGGGAAAAACAGACAGAGTGGAAAGACATGAAAAATTAGGGGCTGTGTTCACTTCTCACCCTTCCCATTCCGTCAAGGTTCTCCGTCTCCCTAATTCAAATTTAACACATTTTATTAGTTCATCATTTCTACGGTAACCCGTACTATGGATAATACGGGTTCTGTAGGCAAAGTGAAAAGAGAGGGAGAAATGAATGTAGCTGCTCAGGCATGGTTGTGCATGTACATATTCTGAAAGGGAAGTCTCAGAGCAGATAAAATCATTATTAGCTTAGTTGTTGCTACTGCTATTAGTTAATAATAAACTGATGTCTGTTGAAACGCTGTTTTCAGTGCAGAGCTCCCTGCAACTGATAAAGTGTGCGCGGTCTGGGGTGAAGATAACAGCTTCAGTGAGACTTTGCCTACGGATCAGGCTGGTGTTACTGGAACCTAGGCTGGCCCGTTCGCGTGTTTGTATCTCCTAAACTGCTGTGCTCATAAAAAGAATTTTACAATTTTTTCTCCTTTGGTTCTACCCCCACTAAAAAAGAAAAACACAGGCAATGACTAATACATTTCAACTCCTTTTCTTTCTTTCTCTCTTTTCTTTTCTTTCTTTTTCTTTCTTTCTTCCCCCCGCCAGAAAAGAAAAACACAGGCAATGACTAATACATTTCAACTCCTTTTCCTTCCTTCCTTCCTCCCTCCCTCCCTCCGTCCCTCCCTTCCCTCCTTTCCCCCGTGCTGGGGTTTGAACCCAGAACCTTGCGCATGCTAGGCAACTATTCCACCACACCCCCGCCCCGTTTCAACTTTTCACTTATTCTTACACATTCCCAAGGATTCCATGAGCATTGATTTTTGAAGAAGCCAGGCTCCCATTTCATGAAAAGATCATCTTTTGCACCAAGATTGTTTTATTTCTCACTATGAACACAAATCAGGAAACTAGCATTTACCTAATGAGATACAACTTCGTCCTTATAAACTTTCTTTGGTCGCAAATAAATCCAGCCTCCTAGACAGTTTAAATTATCTCAAATCATCTAAAAACTCAAGAACCAAGGAAATTAAACGCCTGTTATTTTCCTTAAGTTCTTATTCGACAGTCTTAAGTGATAATAAAAGGGTGTCAGGTTTAATGTAATTCAAATCCACAAGAGAAGCTATGAGGGAAGGTGTTTCTTATTAGTGAATTTATATGGAACCTCATAAAGTGTTTTCAGGAAATTTAAGCAAATTATTCCTGCTGAGTCCTGTTTATAGTTATGCTGTTTAAAGGAAGGAAATTAAAGAGATCAGACAAGCATGTTCACAGGCCCCGAAGTTTCATTACCATACATTAGAAAAAAAAAATTGTATGGATATACAAGATAAAATAACCAAGGCAAGAAAAATACTGACTTATATAAAACTTACCCACAACTCTTGAATAGAAATTCAAAGTCGCCAGAATGAACCAGAAACCAAGGAATACTGATTTTGCTTATAAAATAAACTTAAATTTTTAATTGGGCTAGGATTTAGCTCAGTTGGTAGAGCGCTGCACTGCAGTCTCTGAGGACCTGAGTTCAAGTCCCAGCACCGCAAAAATGGGAGAAAGGCCTGGCAATCCACTCCCACAGCAATACCGAAACAGTCAGCCATTGAAAACCCTATGAGGGCAGCACCTAACAACAACAACAACAACAAAATTTTAATTACGAAAAGAGCCGGGCGTGGTGATGCATGCCTGTAATCCCAGTGGCTTGGGAGGCGGAGGCGGGAGGATCAGAGACCAGAGGCAGTCTGCATAATTTAGCAAGACCTTGCCTCAAAAAATAAAAAAAATGGGCTGGGGGCACAGCTCAGTGGTCCAGCACTTGCAGAGCATGCAGGCGTGAGGCCCTGGGTTCAACCCCCAATACTGGAAAAAAAAATTATGAAAAACAAAACAAAACTAAACTAAACTAAAAACCCCACAGAGTAAACTCAAGCAGAAAGCAAAACAATGTTTTCAGAATTGGGTTGTCAATTCTGGAGGGTGGGTGGGGGAGAATAAGCCCTATAATGAAATTGCTAAATGCCACAAAGTATCAAAATATGAGCAGATGCCACCACAATAAGCTCCAAATTGCCTGTAAATTAAACATCAAAATCCATAATAATTCAATAAGTAATTAATACACCAACAGCCCTTATTACAAGCTGTTCAGAAAAAAGCTTTAGTGTTACAATTTCTATATTCTTTGGTCCAAAACAGATGGTAACTCACAAATTAGGGTCTCGAAACTGAAGATTATCTTTTATATATGTCACGAAACTCCGTGACTCTAATTAACTTATCATCTGTGTGTAATCAGCACAAAAAGTGGGAATGATGGCTTCATGGTTAGTAACATTCTTCTGGTTATACAACATGTCAAAAATAGTTAGTTTATTACTAGAAACAATAATGAGAAACCAGACCTTCCAGATACCCGGTTTTGAGTGATTTTTCTCATTATTAGTACTGAGAATGGGGCTGGGCTTAGTTCAGTTGGTAAAGCCCTGCTCTGCACTCTAGGAGACTCCGGGTTCGATCCCCAGCACTGTGAACATGGGAGAAGGACCTGGCAACTCACTCCTGAAACAATCTTGAGGCAATCAGCTACTGAAAACCCAATGAGGGTTGTCAGGAGTCAGACGCCACTTCAAGGCACCTAACAACAACAACAACAACAACAGTGCAGAATAGAAGCGTCATCAGTAAATGGAGCAAGTAAGCAAGCTGACACAACTGCAAAATATTGGTGTGAAACACAACTGATACTAATAAATGCAATGCACTCTTTGTTCTTGTAAACAAATGCCAAGACTTGACAAATACGGCAAAGATTCCACTTTTCCAGTTGCCCCAGCTCTTGGCCAGGCATGCATATGGTGACAGTTCTCCACGTGGGAAGTATCCAGTCCTGGGGGGCTCTCTAAGCCGATACAACACTGCATGCACCTGCTTTTCCAAAGCAGAGCTTGTGGCCCCTCCCTCCTTCCCAAGACAGGATCTCGCTCTGGGACCAGTGCTGGCTTGGAATCTCCTATGAGCCCCAGGCTGGATGGGAACTTGTGATCCTCCTGCCTCAGCCTCTCCAGTTGATGGGATTACAGACAAGCATGCGCCCCAGTGCCTGGCTGTGGGAAATGTAACGTCTTCCATACGGGTATTGGAGTTGAGGAAAATTTCTTGGGAATTTGCTTGTGGTGCTGAGCGCTCTACTGCTGAGCTGCCTCCCGGCCCTTGTCTTTCTAACTCTGTATTCCTAAGCACCAGCACCAGTTATTAACTTCATTGGCTCCAGAGCTTAGAAGCAGGCGCTTGTACTTCCTAGAGCTAACGCCTGGAGTACGGTGCTATATTTGAGCGCAGGAACCAGCACCCAGCCGCAGGTAACTCTTTGCCTCCCAATGCTTCACACAATCCCTGTTGTGCAGGGCTAAGATACAAAGATCTAGCAAAACGTTGTTCAAACTCAGTCACACCGACAGCTAAATTTCATCCTAAACGCAAACAGGAAGGTTTGTTTGTTCTCATTTAATTCCAAATCCTGAACATCACTTTCCAATAGCGCCTCGAGGCATCTGTGCAGATGTGTAAAACTACTGTAAGGGACGCTTACACTGAATATAGGAAATGAGGATCGGGAGCGACGAGCGATTCTTTTCTTTGAATGCTATGTCATCAAACCTGAAAAGTGTGCTCCGTGAAAGCAGCCACTTTGGGAAATTATATTCTTTGCCTGTGAGGAAAGTATTAGCAATTTAAAGACTCCTCTTTGAAGACTTTGTCAAGTTTCAAAATGCTTTCATCATTATACGAGGAATCCTGCCTTCAGGACTCACTCACCTAAAAATATAACATCACTAAGACCTACTCCTGCATCCTTTGTTGGTTTTTTTTTGTTTTGTTGTTGTTGTTGAAAATCACTTAACATAAAATTAACTACTTCTGAAGTACGCAATCTGGTGGCATTTAATTCCTCAAGTCGTCTGCAACCACTACCAACGTTGAGTTCCAAATCTTCTTCACCTTTCCAAAAGGAGATCCTCTCGCTATTAAGCTGTCCTGCCCGCTCCCTCCCTCTCTCCCCAGGGACAGCAAGTGCCAGTTGGAGTGCCAGTTGGACACGTGTCTGTGCGGACCTGCCTGCTCAGGGTGTTCAAGTAGACAGGAGTCACACAGCGCAGTGTCTGGCCTCTTTCCCTGGCCCGCGTCGGGGCCAGCCCAGTCCTTCATCCCTGTCTATGGCTGAGCACTATTCCATTGTGTCAGAGTCACAGTCCGTTTTCCGAGCAGGGCACAGCCCTGGCCTACTGTGAAGGCTGCTGCTATGAACATTTGTCTTCCGAGCTTGCTTGAAGACTCCCCCTGTGCGGAGTGGAACTGGCCTCTACAGTCTGGCCTCCACCTTTCTCTAGAGGAGCCCACCTGCCCCCAACCCGGGATGAAAGAAGCAGCAGGAGGGAAGCAGGAGGCTGGGGGCCTGGGGAGGGAGCTCAAGCCACGGGTCCAGCAGGCCAGGCAGACTGCACAGGAAGCCAGAAGCGGTCGGCTAAGCACTCTCTCTGGCAGACTCAGCACGCCAGAGCCCCGCTTGGCAAGCCAGGGCTAATCCACAGGCGCCCAGCCGCTGTGCCCTGCAGACTGAGCTCTGCAGACTGAGCGTTCTGCTAGCTCCACCCAGTCTCTAGGCAGGAGGGAGGGAGGAGGAGGATGGGGGGAGGGGGAGAGAAGAAGAGGAAGAAGAGGAGGAGA
>VMDO01022882.1:0-32665 GCA_007922755.1 Pedetes capensis | reverse complement strand
GTAAAGTTTGTTTCTATGTGTACATATATGAAGTTCCCTTTTTAAAATTTATAATGTTATGATTCTGATATTTATGTATCTGTTAAATACAGTCAATGTGTTATTTCATTTCCCTCTAACACAGCAAAAGGGTAGCTTGTTTATAGCCAGAATTCTTTTCTTCTACAGGATAGAGAATGAAATGAAATAGTGTGGCTCCTTTCCCATCTTATTCTCATTTCCTGACAAGTAAATAAAGTATTATCAACTTGTTTCAAGATTTTAGTTATGGTGATTTCTTTTCCTGTAATAAAATATAATTTTCTTGAGTTTCTCTCTTTTATTCTTTAGTCATTGACCCAGCCCCCCAAAACACAATTTCATAGAGTATTTCTTAGGTAGTATTTACAGAAATGTCATTACACACTAGAGAATTGGCATTTTCTGTGCCAAAATGTCATTCCTAATAATACTGTGTCTGAGGAAGTAATGCTGGGAGAAATAGCTAGCAGAATGGTGAAGGACAGTTTACCACATCTGTAAATAATAGAGGTTTTTGAGATGACAATCCGGCCAGCAGATGAGCCAGCAGGGCTCATCTCCCCTCTTCTTCCACATAAGGATATTTGGCAGTGCCAAGGTGAATCTGTCAAAGACCCTAATGGGAGTGATGATGGACATCTCCCTGTTGTGTTTTGTATTTTAAAGCCATTCATGAATATACTCTAGCTCTTCTCATTGCAAAAGGTACAAGGTAGTTATACACAGAACTATGAATTTCTTCTTGTCTTTCTGGACTGGTGCATTCAATTCCTCTGTCGACCAGAGTTCTGCTTACTCTGTAATTCAACCTGAAATATTTTTAGGTGGATTGGCTAGGTAATGCAGATGGAAGACTCAAGGTTCACGTACAGGGGGAGATTTAATAACTTAATCTATGGTTGCTTTTGCCAAAGTCTGGGAAGAATTTCCTTAACCATTGAAATAAAGATTTAGTGAGTTCATTTAGATTTTCCCTAGGCAAAACTGTTAAAAGGATAGTGTCTGTGCTCTTTCAAATCATGTTGCATACAACTTGAAATAGTGGTCACATAACATTTACTATAGAAATAGAATCAAATATGAAAATATATTTGAAAAGGGATTTTACTAAAGGCTGAGGGTCTACTTCAATAAAAGCAACTTTACCAAGAATCAAAATATTTAATTTCAGGGAACTCAGGTGTACATACCAGAATTTGCAGACTGCATAATCATTTCTATAGTTCTGATCAGAAAAAAAAATAAATGCCAGGATTATACACAGGCATCTACCAAAATAAATGTGACCAACATTTATGTGACCAACAAAAGCAATTTTCTATATTGTCATTTTCACCTCTGACATATTTTCATATCCTCCTTAGAAACATAATGTAATTTCATACTTTCTACTTAGAACCAATGACTCTTTTTCTATATTATCTCTACACATTTTTTATTGAAGAAGATGAAGAAATTAAGAGGATTTAATAATTTGTCTCTCAAACAGTAGATCAAGTCTATAATTCAATTCTACTTGGTGTTTGACCCATGCTTTTTGTTTATGCTGCTATATGTTCCCTCACCTTTCTATAGTGATAATTGGAAAATCAAAGTTAAATGAATGTAAACAAAGTTAAATGAATGTGAATGTGAACAATATTTAGTTTAACAGTGGACACTTCCAGAGGCAGTGTGTTAGGTATTATTACTAGTCACCATATGCAATTCCTCCCAACTGTATCTGAAACCTAGAGTGACCACAGACCTATATAGAACTCTCTCTGTAATAGAATCCAAGATGTTCCATAATTACATTGGTCTCAGTCAAACTTTCTAAAATTGTCATCCTTTATTCACCTATTTGTCTTTTTTTTTTTTTAACTTCAATTAGACAGGGCTAAGTACTGATCTGTGCCTGCAGCGGTAGCCCTGTGGCATCCGATTGCGTCAGATCTTGGAAGCTAAGCAGGGTCGGGCCTGGTTAGTACCTGGATGGGAGACCACCTAGGAACACCAGAAGCTATAGGCTTGGGAGAAGGACCTGGCAACCCCCTCCCAAAAATCAATCTGCCATTGAAAACCCTATGAACAGCAGAGAAGCATTGACAATAGTGTTTCCCCTGTTGTACAGAGGGTTGCTATGAGTCGGATACCGACTCGAAGGCATCTAACAACAACAACAACAACAACAAGTACTGATCTAGGAACACATAACTTGTAAAAGGATCCTGGCAACTCTCTGTCCAAATATAATTTCTCTAGTTCTTTCATGTCTACTTCAAGCATAACTTCTTTAACAAAGCCTTTATGTGATTGTTCTTAGTCAATTTCTATGAATTATTACAGATTTATGGGTTATGATATTACTCAAGTGTCAAAAATCAAGTCGGAGCTTAGGCCATGTTGAAGAAAATGAGTATAGAGTCATCTGTGTCACTTGACTCTTCTAAGATTGTATCAGGGATGATGATGGTGGTGATGAAGACAGCTAAAATTTATTGAACATGATCTTCCAGGCACTGTTCAAATTCTTTGCACGTATGAACACGTCTAACTCACCTGAAAACTGTGTGGGATACACTTTTATCATTGGTGT
Source organism: Pedetes capensis (assembly GCA_007922755.1). Lineage (NCBI taxonomy): Eukaryota > Metazoa > Chordata > Mammalia > Rodentia > Pedetidae > Pedetes > Pedetes capensis. The sequence goes on along the minus strand of VMDO01022882.1, from coordinate 30,066 downwards.
TTCACAAATTAAGAATTTACGGCAATGAAAGTGTGAGCTACTTGCAATGGCCATGGAGTTAGTAGTTGACAGAACCAATGTTCAGATCCATGTTTAATTGTGATACTGTATTTACCAAGGGGCATAGTTCTTTCAAAAGGCTGTAGACTAAAGGTTGGTTATCCCACATGTAAAAATCAGAGTGAAAATGAAAAGCATTCCAAAGTACTTTCAAGCCACTTCAGAATGAATTGGGTCAGGAAGTCTTAGGATAGACTTAAGGAGAAAATACAGTGTAGATATGTTTACTGTCTTCAAGTATTCTACAGGCTATCAAATAAGAGAGGGATTAATTTATTTTGAAGAGCCCCAACAACTAGAATTGGAAGCATATTTTCACCAGAAATGTACAAAAGCTATTTGTACCTGTCAGAACTGTCTGGAAATAATTTCAAAAATGCTTTTGTAAACGATCAAGCTTCCTATATCTGGAAGTTTCCCCACCTAATGTGAGTTGACATTTTGGCAAGAGTTTTGTGGGTAAGATTCAAATATCAGAAACCATACCACGCTGGCATATGATCTCATCTGATCTCAGAAGATAAGCAGGGTAGGGCCTGATTAGTCCTTGGATGGGAGACCCCCCTGGGAATACCAGGTGCTGCAGGCTAAAGAGAAAGACCTGGCTGCCCACTCTAGTGTGGAGTAGTGTTTCATTCTGCTGTCCATATGGTTTCTATGAGTCAGACCTGGTTCAATGGCACCAAATAACAAGAATAGCAGTTAAAACATATTTTAAGGACTTAGACATTCAGTGAATTCTTAGAAGACTGTCCCTTCTAACTGCTAGCATTGGGAGAGAATGTAATGGCATAGGTTATCAGGAATAGAAAGTAAATCAGTGAAGCAGGAAAATGGAAATGAGATGTATAGGTGATGCAGGAGATGAGCAAAAAGAAAAGCCACGTTGTCTAGATCTGTGCACAGTGAGGCCTGCAATGCGGGGTAGCTAAGAAGGAGAGTTGAACCACCAGACAGCCTTTCCCTGATCTTTCAAATGTTCACACATTTAATGGTGCTTTGTCATGGTTTAGCTAGACTGAGACTTTTTCCTCTGATATAGCTCTTTCCTTTTTAGTTAGGAAGGCAGAGCTCTGACTGTTGTGAAGAAAAAGCTATTAAAGGGAAATTGTGGTATATAAAATGCAGACACTTTTTTGATCATATTTCAAAGGATTTGAAGGGTAAGACAAGAAAATCAATAAATGCATGGATCCTTTTACACTTTAAAAAGACAACTCTTTCTTTTCTCAAGTCTGTTTCTAGGTGATCCTGCTGTGAAATCAGCCCATAACACCAAGATTTAATGGAAATTTACTTGGTAAGAGGACAAAATAGTAAAGAGAATAGTGAAGAGATCAGTTGCTTCCCTTCTACTCTACCTTATGACAAGTGAACACCTGCAATGAGAACCATGTACTTTTTAACCTGTTTACTTATTTAGTTCTACTTAGTTTGTTTGTTAGAGGAAGGTTGACATTCACCATCAATTCTGAAGTGTAAAGTCCTTTTTTTTCGTAATCTTTGATATTTTACAAGTTTAAATCATCTTTGACACAAGAGCTTCTTCCTCATTGTAACTTTGGCTAATATAACAGTAGAAAAATGTTACATATACTACTTTAGCAAAGAGAAAATTCAAAATAACAGTAAAATATCTGGCAATTTCTGAAGATAGATCTTCATTTTAGATTCTTAATTATTCTAAAAAGTAAACCATCTTGGATTTAAGAAATTAATTTATTTTAGGGGATTTTCTCAAAATCAAATCCTTTTCTCTTCAGCAAGTGCAAAAATGAGGATACTGCCTCCTATAATTATGAATTAGAAAAAAGAGTCCTGATTTATTTAAATCTTCTAGTTTTTCCTAGGAGTATTAGATCCTATTAGTTTATCACTCTTGCTCAGCTCCTACACTCTCTCATTCTTACTCATATTTAATTAAACTTTATTATTTTGAAATACTACAGACTCACATGCACTTGTAAGAAATAGTATAGAGGTCCCAGACTCCCTTACTCAGTTTCTTGTACTAGTAGTATCTTACAGATCCATAGTCCAATAACTGGGACATTGTCATCAATGCAGTCAAGACACAGAAGATTTTGCTTATCATGACAGTTCCTTGGGTTGTCATTTCACAGGTATACCCAAATTTCTCCCATTCTTAACCATTTCTTAACCTCTGGAAACCCCTAATAAGTTCACCATTTCTACAGTTTTACCATTTTAAAAATGTGATATAAATGGGATCAAGTGTTCATAATGTCATAACAAAATACCATAGACTGGGGGGCTTACATAACAAGCATTTATATTCTCATAGTTCTGGAGCCTGGAAACTCCAAGATCAATGAGCTGGCTAATTTAGTTTCTGGTCAGGGACCTCTTCATGGCTTGCTGCTAACTGCCTTCTTGCTGTGTCCTCACATGGCCCAGGCAGTGAATGACCAAATTCTCTGCTATCTCTTTTTATAAGGACACTAATTTCCTCATGAAGGCCCGATCCTCTTGATGACTTCTTACTCTAATCACCAAGGCTCCATCTCCAAACACTCTCACACTGAAGATTAGGGATTCAACATATGAATCTTAGGGTGGAGTCTGGCAAGCATTCAGTGCACGATATATAGTAAGGAGACTTTGGGGATTAGTTTTTTCACTTATAATTGTCTAATTTTCCAATTTGTTTGTGTATCAATAGTTCTTTTCCTTCTGCAACTGAGTAGTATTCTCTGATATGGATGTACCACAGTTTGTTTAACCACTCGCCTATTGAATGCCATCTGGAATGATTCCAGTTTTGGGCTTTGAATAAGCTGCTGTAAATATTTGTGTACAGTTGTATGTGTGTGTGGGGGGTGGTAAATGTAATTCTTCTTTTTCTGACATAAATGCCCAGGAATGTAATTGCTGTGTTATCTGACAATGACATGTTTTTAAAGAAACTGTTAAATAATTTTGCCGAGAGCCTGTACCACCTTACATTGACATGAGTCACTTTTCTCATTTTCTAATTTGATTTTTTTAAATTGTTGAGCTTTGGAAGTTATTTATATTTTTCTATATCCTTGTCCTTTGTTGAATACATGATTTATAATTTTTTTTCTCCTAGTCAGCAGCTCATATTTTCATCCTCTTAACAGGACATTTAGCAGAGCAAAAGTCTGGAATGTTAATGATGTCTAATTTATCAAATTTTCCTTTGATGGATCATGGTAAGTGTCAAGGCTAAGATTTTCTCCAATTACTTTCTTAAATGTTTTATTGTTTTACATTTTATGTTTCTGTCTTCTACCCATTTGAAGGTGTGCTTATGTGAAGTGAGTCTGTGAGTCTTAGTTTGACTTCCATTTTTTTTTTTTTTTTTACTGTGGGTATCTGATTGCTCCAGCAACATTTGTTGAAAAAATTCATCTATTGAATTACATGATCTGTCTTTTTGTTTTTAAATGAAAGAAGTTATAAATGAGGCATGAAGTGTAGCTACCCATTCCAAACTAAAATGTTTGTGGTCAAAAAATTCCTTCCATATCCCATGTTATTACATGTTATTGTACCCAGGCAAAACATTCTTCTTGTTAGGTGCTCTCAAGTTGAATCCGACTCATAGTAACCCTATGTACAACATAATGAAACACTACCCAACATTGCCATGCCTGAAACTATGTCAGTGCTATTTGCTCCTATGATATTCATAGAATTTTTGATAGTTGATTGTTTTTCAAGATTGCTTTGGGAATGGAGTACCATATCTTTCTCCCATTTTTACAGTGCTGAGGATTGAACCCAGTGCTTCAGAGAGTGCAGAGCAGCACTCTACCAACTGAGTTAAAACATTGTTGTTGTTGTTGTTAGTTGCCATCTAGTCGGTATCCAACTCTTAGCGACCCTCATAGGATTTTCAATGGCTGACTGTTTCGGGATTACCTTGGGAGTGGATTGCCAGGCCCTTCTCCCATTTTTGCGGTGCTGTGAATTGAACTCGGGACCTCAGAGACTGCAGCGCAGCGTTCTACCAACTGAGCTAAATCCCAGCCCATGTGGTTTAGGGTGGCCTCTAACTCACAGTCCTCCTGCCTCAGCCACTAGTTCTGGGATTATAGCAGTGCCTTGTTGTTGTTGTTGTTGTTAGGTGCCATCCAGTCGGTATCCGACTCATAGTAACCCTCATAGGGTTTTCAATGGCTGACTGTTTCGGGATTGCCTTGGGAGTGGATTGCCAGGCCCTTCTCCCACTTTTGCGGTACTGGGAATTGAACTCAGGATCTCAGAGACTGCAGCACAGCGCTCTACCAACTGAGCTAAATCCCAGCCCCATAGCAGTGCCTAGCCTCTCTTATTTTTCTAATCATCTAAACTCTTCCTTGTCTTAGCAGAGACATCACTGACACTCCCCTTTAAATTTCCATGTATTTTTATATTGTCAAAGAACCAGAATAATTTATCCCATTTAAAGAAGATTATTCTGGGTGCTCCAAGTCAAATGGCATGTGACTGGCTTGCTATGTATTCTTTTTTTTAATTGGAAATTTTTAATGTACAACTTAATGGATTTCATTATGATGAGTTTCATTGTGACATTTCCATTGTACATTGCTCACATAACTTCTCCCTTGCCCTCTCATAACCCTTCTCCCCAACCCCCAATGATCTCTTTTCTACTTGCATGTCTGTTTTGTGAGAATATTTATCTATATATGTACATTCCGATTTTGATTTAAGTCCAAATGTTTTTCTGTAGTGATCTGTCTTTTTACATTCTCAGCAGTATTAGATAAGTGATCTAGTCTGTCTACATTATTTCCAGGCTTTGGTATTATTGCTATTATAATAATATTATTATACTTTAGCTATTCTTGTAGGTTTTTTTCTATCTTCCACCTTTTTTCCCACCATACTAATAAAGTTGTGCTGTTTACCTTGAGGTTGACATCTCCCCATTTCATCCCTCCTCACTGACCCTCCTCCTCCACTCTTGTCCCATCCTCACTTCCCTCTGCTAGATCCCTCCCTCCTTCTTTCCACTCTTTAAATTGTCCCTTCTACATTAAGTCTAATTGAGCTTTTTATTACGTTTCAATTTATGTTTAGGATTATTTTCCTTCCTTTAAGTTTGATTCAGCTTCCACATATGAGCAAGAACATATGGTATTTTTCTTTTTTGGCTTGTATTTGTTCACTTTAGATGATCTCCAATTCCACACATTTTGCTGCAAATGACATTGCTTCAGTTTTTAAATTTCTGAGTAGTATTCCATTGTGTATATGTATCATAATTTTTTTTATTCATTCTTCTGTTGATAGGCACTTTGACTGATTCCATATCCTTGTTATTGTGAAAAGTGGTGCATTTAGTATGAAGATGCAGGTGTCTCTGTGGTATGATGACTCATCACCTTTTGAGTATGTTCCCAATAGTGGTATAATTGGGGCATATGGCAGATTTTTAGTTTTCTAAGGTATCTCCATATTGATTTCCAAAGTGTTTGAACCAATTTACAACCCCACCAGCCATGTAAAAGGGTTCTCTTTTCTCCACAAACTCCCAGCATTTATTGTTATTTGTTTTATTGAGCTTTGGCCATTCTTACTGGAGTAAGGTGGAATCTCAGAGTTGTTTTGATTTGTATTTCCCTAATGGCTAGGGATATTGGGATTTTTTCATGTAGTTCATGGCCTTATAAACTTGTTTTTCTTCTTCTTCTTCTTCTTCTTCTTCTTCTTCTTCTTCTTCTTCTTCTCCTTCTCCTTCTCCTTCTCCTTCTCCTTCTTCTTCTTCTTCTTTTTGTGTGGTACTGGGGGTTGAACCCAGGGCCTTGCACGTGCATGCTCTGCAAGTGCTGGACCACTGAGCTGTGCTGCCAGCCCATTTTTTAACTTTTTAAGACAAGGTCTCACTAAGTTATGCAGACTGCCTCTGGTCTCAAACTTGTGATCCTCCTGCCTCTGCCTCCCCAGCCACTGGGATTACAGGCATGTGCCACTGCACTGGCTGGCCTTATGAACTTCTTCATTTGAGAACTGTCTGTTCAGTTCCTTTGCCCACTTGTATATTGGGTTATTGATTGTCTTGGGAGTTGCTTCCTTTAGTTCCTTGTAAATTCTGGAAATTAGTCCTCTGTTGGATGTACAGAATTCAAAGATTTTCTCCCATTCAGTGGGGACTTCCTTTACTCTCTTGATTGTTTCTTTTGCTGTGGAGAAGCTTTTTTAATTTCATGTAATCCCATTTACCTATACTTGTTGCAATTTCCTAAGCAATTGGAGTCTTATTAAGGAAATGCTTTCCTATGCCTATATGCAGAAGTGTATTGCCTATCTTTTCTTCTAGTAATTTTAAAGTTTCTGGTTTTATGTTGAGATCTTTTATCCATTTTGTGTTAACTCTCATGCATGTTGATAGATGCAGGTCTGTTTTCATTTTTCTGCAAATGGATATCCAGGTTTCCCAGCACCATTGTTGAAAAGGCTATCCTTTTTTCAATTTGTCTGTTTTGTTTATTTGTCAAAAATCAAGTGGCTATATGTGTCAGGGTATCTCAGGGTCCTCTATTCTGTTCCACTGGTCTTTGGGCCTATTTTTGTGCCAGTACCAAACTGTTTTTGCTACTATAGCCCTGTAGTATAGTTTAAAGTTAGGGATTGTGATCCCACCTCCACTGGTTTTGCAGCTTAAGAGTGTTTTGGCTATATGTGGTCTTTTGTGTTTCCACATGTATTTTTAGATCATTTTCTCTATTTCTGTTAAGTCTGTCATTGGAATTTTAATGGGGATTGCATTAACTCTATAGATTGCTTTTGGTTGAATAGCTGTTTTTACAATACTGATTCTCCCAATCCATGAATTGGGGAGGCCCTTCCATCTTTTAGTATCCTCCGTGATTTCTTTCTTTAATGTTTTGACATTTTTCTTGTAGGGATCTGCAGGATCTTTGGTTAGATTGATTCCAAAGTATTTAAGTTTCTGGTTGGTTATTGTGCAAGGGATTATAGCTTTAATTTCATTCTCTTCCTGCTCACAGTTGGTATAAAGGAAGGCTACTGATTTTTGAGTGTTAATTTTGTATCTTACCACTTTGCTGAAGGAGTTAATTAGGTTCAAAAGTTTCCTGGAGGAGATTTTGGGGTCCTTTAGGCAAAGTATCATGTCATTCTCAAATAAGAATATTTTACCTCTTTTTACCTATGTGTATCCCTTTGATTTCTTTATCTAGTCTAATTGCCCTGGCTAGGACTTCAATCACAATGTTAAATAATATAGGAGAGAGTGGACATCCTTGTCTTGTTCCAGATCTTAGAGGAAATGGTTAAAATTTTTCTCTATTCAATATGATATTGGCTGTAGGTCTGTCTTAAATGGCCTTTATGATATTAAGGTATTTTCCTGTTATGGCTATCTTCTCTAGGGTTTTCATCATGAAAAGATGTTGCACTTTGTCAAAGGCTTTTTCAGCAGTGATTGAGATGATCATGTGATTTTTGTTTCCAAGCCTCTTGATATGTTGAATTATATTACCTGATTTTTCTATGTTGAACCAGCCTGGCATCTGTGGAATAAATCCCACTTTGTCATGATAAACAATCTTTTTAATATGTTGCTGAATTTGGTTTACTAGGATTTTGTTAAGAATTTTTGTATCTATGTTCGTAAGGAGAATGGTCTATAATTCTCTATCTTAGATATATCCTTTCCTGGTTTAGGTATCAAGGTGATGGTAGCTTTGCAGAATGAGTTTGGAAATGTTCCCTCCTTTACTACTTTCTGAAATAATTTGAGGAATACAGGTATTAATTCTATGGAAGTTTTGTAGAATTCTGCTGTGAACCCATCAGTTCCTGGGCTCTTCTTTGTTGGGAGGCTTTTTATTACCTTTTCTATTTCAGCATATATAATGGGTTCATTTAGGTCACTTATTTCCTCCAGGATTAATTTTGTTAAATCATATGTATTAATAAATTTATTTGTTTCTTCTGTATTTTCACATTTTGGGGAAAACAAGTTCTCAAAGTATTCCCTGATGATTTTCTGTATTTCATTGGAATCGGTGGTTATGATCACTTTTTCTTCTCTAATTTTCACAATTTTCACCTTTTCTTTTTTCTTTTTGATTAGATTGGTCAGGGGAGCCTCTATTTTGTTAATCTTTTCAAAGAACCAGCTCTTAGTCTCATTAATTCTTTGAACTATCTTTTTAGATTCTAATTGAGATATTTCTGCCTTGATCTTGATAATTTCTGTCTGAGTGCTCCTTTTTGGATTGATTTGTTGTTGGCTTTCTAATGTCTTGAGATGTGTCATTAGGTCCCTGTCTTATTGATGAAGGCACTCAATGCTATGAACGTCCCTCATAGAACTACTTTTTCTGTATCCCATATGTTTTGGTAGGAAGTGTTTTCATCCTCTTTTGATTGCAGGAATTTTTAAATTTCTGGTTTAATTTCTTCAATAACCCATTGACCATTTATCAGTGTAATATGTAGTCTCCATGAATTTGTAAAATTTCTGTTGTTTTCTTATTTTTTGTGTTCCAATTTTATTCTGTTGTTGTCTGATAAGATACAATGTATGCTTTCTGGGTTTTTTTTGTATTTATTGGGGCTATTTTTGTGTACTAAAATTTGATCTATCTAAGAGAAAGTTCTATGTGGTGCTGAGAGGAATCTGTATTCCTCATCAAATGGATGGAATATGCTTTAGATATACATGGGTTACAGTTGGTGTAGGGTGCATATTAAGCTTGTCACTTCTCTGTAGATTTTCTGTATTAATGATCTGTCTCTTGGTGAAAGTGGGATATCAAAGTCTCCCATAATTATTGTGTCTAGACCAATGTAATCCTTTATTTCCCATAAAGTTTATTTTATAAAACTAAGTTCCCTTATATTTGGAGAATATATATTAAGTAACATTATTGGTTCCTGGTTGATTGTTCCTTTCAGTAATATGTAGTGTCCTTCTTTACCCCTTCGAATTAGTTTTGGATTGAAGTTTAAGCTATCTGAAATTAGTGTTTCAACTCCTGCTTTTTTTGTTTTTCCCCTGCTTGGTATATTGTTTTCCAGCCCTTAATTCTTAACCTGTTACAGTCTTTGTGGGTTAGGTGAGTCTCTTGGATGGTACATATCAAGGGTTTATGTTTTTCATCCAATTGGCCAGTCTATGTCTCTTAATTGGTGAGTTAAGACCATTTACATTAAGAGTTATTATTAAGAAGTGTCTGTTTTTATGCATCCAGTCAGTATTTGTTACTATTTTTTGATTCATGTTTATTTCTTTCTTAATTTCCTCTCATGTTAATTGTTCATTTCTTTGATCTTCTATGTAGAGTTGTCTTATCTCCCCTGTATGTTGTAGTTGATTGAGGATCCTCTGTAATGCTGGCTTGGTGGTTGTAAATCATTTGTACATGGCAATATCAGGAAACGTCTTATATTCCTCATCTATTTTAAAAGATAAGTTTGCTGGGTAATGTATTCTTGGTTGGAAGTTTTGTTTGTTTGTTTTTTTTTCTTCAGAATGTGGATTATATGTATCCAGGTCTTTCTAGCCTTCAATGTTGATGTGGAAAATTCCACAGTTATTTTAATGGGTTTGCCTTTAAATGTTGGAGTGTTTCCTTAGCTGCTTTCAAAACTACTTCTCTGCTATCCAATGTAAGCATTCGTACAATAATGTGTCATGGGCAGGATATGTTTTGGTCTACCCTGGGTGGGGTTCTGAATGATTCAGTTGTGTAAGTATCAAGATCTTTGATTAGCTTTGGAAAATTTTCACACAGGATATTGTGGAATAAATTTCCTAATCCTCTTGTGTTGCTTTCTGCTCCTTCAGGGACTTCCTGAATTCTTAAATTTCGCTTTTTCATTTTGTCTGAAACCTCTTGGAGATCTAGCTGTTATTCCTTTATTATTTTCTCTAACTTAGCTTGCACGTAGTTAATATCTTGTATTCCTTTCTCTGTATTTGCTATTCTCTGTTCAACCTGGTCCAGTCTCAATGTAGAGGATTCTATTGAAGTGTTTATTTCATTCAGACTGCCTTACATCTCAAGGATTGCAGCTTGTTTTTTTCTGACCATTTCTAGCTATGAGGAGAGTACAGACTCCAGATGAGATACCTTCTTCTCCAGGATTTCAAGGATGCTGGTGGTGTTAGCTTTGATATCTCTTAGTACATTAATAATCAAAATTCTGACTCTGACATCTCTAGAAATCAGGATTGTTTGGTATTGTCTGTTGAGATGTTTTGGTCTATGGGAACTTTGCATCCAGTGTGTCCTTTCATATTTTGTGTATTTTTTTTTTTTTTTTTGCTAAGGCATGCCCGTTGGTTGTTCTGAGAGTTGGGTTCTATCTCCTTTGAATGTGAAGATTATCCTTCTGATGTTCTTTTGAGCTTGTGTGATGATGAGATTCTGGTGCTTTCCTCTCACTCCCCTGCCCCACTTTCACATTGAAAGCTGGCAGATCTGAGTGGAGGGGTTTCTGTGAAGGGTCTCTCCAGCAGAGGTGATGGCAGAAAGTCCACACCAGTCTCTCAGGCTAGCCCAGGTTTCAGAATGCTCTCAGTGACCCACCCTATGGGGTACTCCACCTATGTCATGCCAGCAGAGAGGTAGCATGCCCCCTCACCCCCAAGACCCCTGGATCCCCTACAGATCTCATGTGCTGAGATCTCAGCTCAGAGAGCACAGCCCAAGCAATAGCAGATGATAGTGAGCCAGATCCTGATCTATGGCTCACTGGCCTCTTGTGTGACCTGAGCCCTGCCACACTTGCTTGTTGATCCTCTGCTGCAGTGGGTGGGATGACATTGTGCTACCCCCAGTGCATCTGGGGCCTGCATTCCTGTGTGGGACTCCTGCCATCCCACTATCCTGTCACAAACTGCTTGGCTATGACTGCCACGGCAGGAGAGTGGCGGTTGTGTTGGCATGCCTGCTGGACTCCTACTACATATTCTTGCTGAACAAAGTTACTTTTGGGGACTGACTTGACAGATGAAGTCTATCCTATGCTGCAGTGATATTTTTGTCCAGATTATGATGGGTCCAGAAGCTGGGGTGACCTTTAAGGGAGAACAATCTCATTTGTTGATGCCAATGTAGCCAATAGACCATCATGTTGGGGATTCTGAAGTTGAAAATTCAATCATTAGCTCTTTTATTTAATGCCCAATGTCACTCTCCTTGATTCAAGCTGAACCTGTATATAAAAAAATCAATCCTAGTGTGGGCATCTACTGTCTAATATTCTCAGAGATACTCCTTCTACTCACTTGACTCAGTCCTCCTCTGAATTCACTCAAGGAGTTGGTAGATCATTTTCTAAGTTCTGAAAACAAGTCTTCTAAACCCTTTCCTATATAATTGAACCACCCACTCTCAACTCATCATTCTGAGGAAGCCTACTCTCCTCAATACCAAGATGAATAATTCTGGATCAATATAGTGCAATTTATGGACCCATTTTCACCAAATAAAGAAAAAGATCATCTTTGCTGGATACATCTAATGAGGGCTGTTTTAATGCTTGAGAAGAGCATAGAATGTATTAAGTTCCCACGTGCAGTCAACCTTCAAGTCAGCTTCCACAATATCTCTGGGGACTAATATTGGTATAATATTTTGTCTTTCCAAACCTTAAAGAGGAAGGAGAAAAGAAAATCATATTTCTAAAGTCAAAAGAACCCCATGAAATTAGGAAATTAAAATGACTTTCCCAAGGTCATGTCAAAATTTGGGTCCAGGTTCATTTACCAATTATCTTGAAGTATCTCACAAACAGGAACCTGAGAAATGCCCTCTACACTGTAAGGGGAATTGCTATTCTAATTGAAAGCTTTAAAGTGGTTCATAAATATACCTTCTCTTAGATTTAATTGCAAAAACTTTTGTTTGCAAAATGATTAAAGAAGACATAACATAAGTAGTTGTATATAAAAAATATACATCCTATGGTCCCTGGCAGGGCTGGGATTTAGCTCAGTTGGTAGAGCACTGCGCTGCAGTCTCTGAGGTCCCCAGTTCAATTCCCAGCACTGCAAAAATGGGAGAAGGGCCTGGCAATCCACTCCCCAGGCAATCCCGAAACAGTCAGCCACTGAAAACCCTATGAGGGTCGCTATGAGTCGGATACCGACTCGATGGCACCTAACAACAACAACATGGTCCCTGGGTTTTGTCTTCATTAGCAAGATCACCAGCTGGTTTTGTAAGTTATCCATGGGTCTTATCAACCACTGAAGTAAATGTCTATATAGAAACTCAATCATCTTGTTACTCAATGGGATACTATATTAAGGGTAGAAAAGTTATAAGAAATAAAATGCTACATTTTTATGGCAGACATCCGAGGTGGGAGTTTGGAAAACAATGTATTTCACTTCTTAGAATAGCAATTTAATGCCATAATAGCACTGCCATCTTTGTGAGTCACTCGTTTTTCAAAGTCACATTTTCAGAAAAAAAAAACTTAAGAAAGGGTAAAGGAAAACTATTTTGGGGTGAAAATATATTAATTTTCTAGTCTGTATTTCTGGCTGTTATCTGTATAATTACTGGTTTCACTTAATATCAGTATGCAGGAAATTCTTTAAAATACTTTTCTATGTTAAATTGTGACAGCTGCTTTGATTTTGACAGACATCCAGTGAAGTGTTTCCGATGCAATGTGACAGTGCCAGCTATGACGTTAATTGCATCTTTTGTTGGAAAATGCCACAAGTAACACTTCAAACAGACTCCAAACACCAAAATGACTATTCATTTATTTCACTTTGCAATAGAAATCTAAAATATTAGCCTTCATTTTGTCTTTCTCAGTTTCTTAATTGACTATTTCAACTATATGCACTGATCACATTAGCCAGCACTATCAGTTAACTAGACAGACCAATCAAGTATGTCTGTTAGCAACAACATATTAAAACCAATGAATTTTAGGAGAAGATGTTTGAGTTATAAATTGGTTTTTAAGGGTAAAATTAATTTGAAAAACAAATAATTCAATATCATTTTCCTTAGAGAGTTATAAAATGTGAAACATAATTTTAGGTCTGAAGACGCTAAAATGATTGTGTATAAAAATATGTAAATTAGTCATTTCAACTGGAACTAAAGTTTCTTGGGTTCTCTGTTTCTACTTTTTTTTAAAAGAATGTCATTTTTTAGGGTACTGTGGTGTTGAATCAAGGGTATTGTGTATGATAGGCAAGTCCTTTATTACTGAGCTGCTTCCCTATTGCCCTTTTGTATTTTTTAACTTTGAAGTGAGGTCTCACTAAATTTCTCAGGTTGCGTCTGTATTTGAACTTGCAATCTTCCTCCCTCAGCCTCCTAAGTAGCTGAGATTACAAGCATATGAAATGGCACCCAGTTAGAACATCTTTCTTAGCATAAGTTGTAACACTGTTATGGCTAAATTATTGCATTATATGAATTCATGTGTTACAGATGTATATATTGATTCAACAAATACTAAATACTTGTCTAGCATTGGGCACGGCAATGAACTGTCTTCTGGGGATTGCATTATATCAAAATATGGCTTTAATATAATGCACAATTATCATCAGCAGATAATAATGCTTTCTTGCACCTGTGGTCAGTTTTGTTGTTGTTGTTGTTAGGTGCCCTCAAGTTGGTATCCAACTCGTAGTGACCCTACATACAACAGGCAAAACACTATTTGCACTATTTGCTGGGTCCCTCTCCCAAGCCTACAGCACCTGATGTTCCCAGGAAGTCTCCCATCCAAGTACTAACCAGGCCCTGACCCTGCTTAGCTTCTGAGATGTAATGGGATGTGACGGGATCTGATGCCACAGTAATACAGCTGGAGACATGGTCAGCTTTACCATTGGTTATATAAGAATCCTTCATCTAGAATCTCAAATTTTAATTTTGCCTTGGAAGCACTGTAATAATTTTTACCACAATTCCATTTGTTACTGCTTCAGGCTGTGATTCTTACCTACCTCTTGAGAGAGTCTAAGTCCAAAACTACACTAAAAATAAAAACCTACAGCCATATACATGGCCACAATACTTCCATATGCATAATGTCAATGCATTTCTCAGATTTTTGTTCACACAATTGTAGTTTTGAAAAACTTCCTAGCAGCAGATGTTGTCATCTAATATCCTTGGAATCATTAACCAAAATACAAATATCTAATTTACATTATTGATGGGGGCTAATGAAGAGAGATTTTGAAATGATTTAGAGTATATTGATTATGAGATGTTATTTAGATGTTAAAGAGTTCAAATATCCCAAATTTCCTGGCTAGGATCTTAGAACATTAATAGAATTATCACAACGGAATCATAATGGATTATTTACTCAATTACATAATATGTTACCATAGGCTATTCAGTGAGAACTGGATCATGTTTTAAGACTGGACTCATTACTTAAATATATGTGTTCTCCAAGATTTTGCTACCATCTCTCTTATCATTTGTTTTTACACTTAGTCTTGAGTGGATTTGTGTATTCTTATGATTTTGACTATTTTAATGGCTCTCAAATTTATTACTCTCCTAATCACAATTTTCAAGTTTGTTCAATGCCTTTATATTCTTTTTATAATGTCTTTGAGACTTAAGTTCATCCCTGAAATTCTGTTTAACACCCTGTGTTTCCCAGATTGTTTTTCATCCCAGCTAGTTTAAAATAATAGTAGCTTTCTTTGATCTTCTCATCCCAATTTGTACTTCTAAATCACCAAAACATGTAAATTTTTCCATCTCTTCTCATGTTGATGTTCTACTTTCTTATTCCTTTCCTGAAATTTTTCTACTTCAGGCCATATGGTTTCCTTTTAACCATTTACCAATACCTTTTCCTTTTATAATAGCCTTCCAACAAATATTTTGTCAGAGTTCTCTATGGAAATTACAGAATGGGTCCTATTCCTCTACTGCTACCAAATTCTTAGTATCTCAGCACTCTAGGCTCCCAAGCCTGACATCAAGGCAGACCATCTACATACTGGACATTTTTCTTCATTTGATTTCTTGCTTTAATACATGCTTACTTCTAACCTATTCTCCTCATATATAACAGAGGGATATCAGACATGTAAATCAGAGCATGCCCAATATTGCTTGTAAAAACAGTGTTATAATCTTCTCATTGTTCCTAGAACACAATCCACCATTCTTCCTCAGCCTACTGGGCTGTGCGTGGTCTGGCCATCTCTACTTGTTTATCTTTCCAGACTCTCTTTGTGCCACTCTGTATCTTGCTTGCTGTATTCTGGAAACATTGTCCTTGGTTATCAAAAGTACATACTTTACAAAGTACTTTTAATGCACTGACAGAGAAAATAAGGTGCTAGGCCAACTCAAAAAGGGGAAGAAGAGAATTACATGGTAAATGATTACTGTAATTCACTTCACACTGCAATCAATAAAGAAAACCAAAAGAGTCTTTATCATTAGGAATTTTCATTAATATATATCTTTGTTTTATGATAAAGGTCTAAGGTGTTTTAGTTTTTATTTTTGACATAATTTGAATTTGCAAAAATGTGCAGATATAAATGCAGAACTTTACACATATAAATAGTCAACCTGAAAACATTGCAAATTATATACAATTTCTATATTAAAAGTGAATTGTATTGTGATTCTGGCAAAAAGGCTCATTTGAGACTTACCATTTATATGTGGGATAAAGACTGAAATTAAATGTCTGGCTAGTTATGCCCTCATGTATTTGTGAAGGCCAAGTAGAATAATATCCATTTGCACATAGGTCCATGAGTTGTCATATTATAGTATAGCTGTTATTTAAACATTAATTAACTATCTCTTTTAGGATTCAATCAATAGTCAACACTTACTAGATTTTGAAAGCTGAGTTTTCAGATTACAGTTTACTAACAGAAAAATTATCAGCTTTATGCCAAATTAAGAATTTGTCAATGGAGAATTATTTTCATTTGAAATAACTTTATGTAAATTAATTTTTTTAAAAAAAGCTTCAGAAGGCTATATAATCATTCTCTTAATTTTTATAGGATCACCTATTCTTTCAAAATCCTCTATTTTTCATGTTCATTCATTTTCATAACTAGAATACTGAAAAATTTAAAGGAAGCTATCTCTTTTTACACTAATGTAAGCTGTATTTGTGGATGGTTTAAGGACAGAGTATTAAATCTGCATGAAATCATCACATTTCCCTAGATGTCACCATGAAATTGGCACTTTCCCCTGCAAATTTCCATGAAATTACAAAAATTATTGCATCTTTGTCTCTGGATATCTTGCTTGAAAATATCAACAAAAATTAGTCAACCTTCATGTAGCTCATTTTCTGGGATAACTAATTATTTATGAATTTGTTAATTAAGAGGAATAAGAGAAAAATGTATATATTTTATATAAAAATTTAGGGGAAGGTGAGTATAATTAAATGTTTAATTCAGTGATTAAAGAGATATAATTTCTATTTCCAGTGAGTGACACACTGTAGCATAGGCAGGTTGTCTATCTTTTTTCAGTTTCACATTAATAGTAATTATTACCACAAAAATTATCAAAATTGGTTGATTGGTGAGATAACCATAATGGAGGATACTTTTGTTAAATTTTAAATTTTCTATAAAAATGGCCTTTCAAATATGACTTAAAATGGAGACACTGATCACACTAACAGACAGACAGACAGACAGACAGACAGACAGACAGACACACACACACACACACACACACACACACACACACACACACTTCCAATAACCTTAAAGTTATTGTGGGATATTTTAAATATTTTTTCTCTCCCATTGAACTATATATCTATATACTTTTAATGTCATCTTTGGATTTGTTACTTGAAACATCCCTCTATACAGGACAATAACTTCCTGTTCCATTGATATGAGGCTTGAAATATGATTAGCCTGGGCCAATTGAATGTGAGAAAAGGGGTCATGTACCACTTATAGGCATATGCTTTGAGAGCCACTGTGAGTTTCTGTCATAGTATATTTTTCTTTCTACCTTAGAACTGGCAATTCTGTAGATAGAAACTTTCCCTTTATCCAAACTGCTTAAATCCTAAAATAAGACAAATGGAGTTAAGTTGTAAGATACAATGAATACGTGACAAGTGAGAAATAACTGATTTTTTTTTTTTTTTTTTTTTTTTTTTTTTTTTTTTTTTTTTTTTTTTTTTTTTTTTTTTTTTTTTTTTTTAGGTACTGGGGGTTGAACACAAGGTCTCGCGCTTGCATGCTTTGCAAGTGCTGGACCACTGAACTGCCACCTCTAGCCCATTTTTTTTTTTTTTTGTTTTTTTTTTTTTACTTTTTGAGACAGGGTTTCACTAAATTACACAGATTGCCTCTCGTCTTGAACTTGCAATCCTCCTGCCTCTACCTCCCGAGGTGCTGGGAATACAGGTTTGCGGCACCGTGCCCAGCTTATAATTGTTCATTTTTTAAAAATAAATCCATTGAGAATGTGGATTTGTTTGTTAGTGCAACAAAACTTACCTTAATTTATCTGAAAGTAAAATTTCAAATTATTCCAAATTGTTGAAATGGGAAAAAGAGTATCTATTGATACTTTCTCATTTTTGGCATAAAAATGAAAGACAAATGTTATGTGCTATTTACCACACTTATTTATTATTATCTTTCAATCACATTTGATATATTATTAAAACATAATCAAATTAATTTGATCAAATATAACATAAAATCAAAGATAAAAATGTGCTTTTGGTCTTTTCATTTCAAATATTTATAAAACTTCTAGGTTTTGAACCTGAAGTAAAAGATGTCTAACTCTTTTAAGGATATATCCCCTTTTTATTGAGTGTTTTCTTATAGAGGAAAAGAAAATAGATTGACAACTGACTCTTCTGTACATCCTAAATGATTTATTTCATAAATTAACAGCATTCATTAATTTGTTTCCTACTATAATAACAAATGGTGATATTTATTCAGTGCTAACTTTATGCTAGGAACTGTTCCAAGTTATTTTACCTACACTGAGTCAATTTAATCTTAAATTTGATACTATTGTCTCTGTTTTACAGTTGTGTAATATAAGGTTGGGAATGGGTCAGTAATTTTCATAGTCCCAAACAGAATGAGGATTTGAGTCCAGTTATTCTGGCCCTAGAGCCCACACTGTTCTTGAAACCTAGCTAAGCTGCCTTTTACACTTGTGAGCTATTATATGTCACACATTATTTTAGATTCTTAGCATACAGAAATAAACAGATGTTAAAAAAACTGATTGTAATGGAGTACGGTAAGGAAGAAAATAACTATTGTAACTTCAGATGTTAGTATATACTCTAAGGAATAAAGGATGAGAAATGAAAGAGATGACTGAGAAGGAACAGTATGTGTGAAGAAAAGAGAAGCAGTTTAGGATGATTATTGGAAACCAATGAAAAAATATTCCAAGAAAGATGAAGTGTAATGTCATAAGGCAATGAATATTGAATATAAACTTTGGTTTCAGTGGATTTGTATATAAAGTCCACAGTGCATAAAGTCCTGATAGAGACAGATTAAGAAATGAACTACTATTTCTTTAGTACGGAAGATTTGACACTTTAAATAAGCATTCTTCTGAAATGAATAAACACAGTAATAAAAACAGCATCAGAGCCAGGTGCCATGGTGCACACCTGTAATCGCAATGATTTGGGAAGCTCAGGCAGGAAGATCATGAATTTAAGGCCAGAGGCAGCCTGTGGATCTCAATGAGACCTATCTCACAAGAAAGAGAGAGAGAGAGAGAGAGAGAGAGAGAGAGAGAGAGGACAAAAAAAGAGGCTGGGGTCCCTGGACTGAAGCTCAGTGATGCAGCCTATTGTGCATGAAGCCCTGGGTTCAACTTGCTAGTATTATCACTTGTGAAGTCTTTTAAACATATGGAAGAAAAAATAAGATTAAGTTTCCACAGATTCTTCTAAAATACACAAACACAAGGAATAGTTTATCTGGCTTTTATATCAGGATAATTTAAGTCCATATGTTCAAAACTGAGTTGAATGCACACTTACCTTTCTGAATTCCAGCTTGCATGCTGTCTTTGCTGTGTAAGGATTCCTCATTTTCTTCCCTATGCAATTTATTAAAGTTGTTTTTTTAACTGGGGATAAATCCTGCCTGGTAATAGTGGATAATTCGTCTTCTATGTTATTTGATTTGATTTACTAATATTTTGCATCTGTATTTGTGGGATATGTTGATCTATTGTTTTCTTTTTGGAAATGTCTTTATCTAGTTTGGGTCTCAGGATAATGCTGGGCTTACAGAATGAGTTTGGAAACCTTATCTCTTATTCTGTATTTGGAAGAATTTGTAGAAAATATTATTTCTTCTTTAGGTTTAGGAGAAGTTACCAGTCATAGTATGTTGTTCTGATGCTTTACATTTTGGCATTGTTAATTACCGATTCAATTTCTTTATTATAGACAGGGTTATTCATATTATCTATTTCTGACTCTGTGAATTCTGGTTATGTCTTTCAAGTGATTAGTCTATTTCATCAAGAACACTAAAATTTTCAATCATAGTTTTTCTTAATGTCTTCTAAACCTTCTCAGGATCATTATCAATAACTTTCTATTCTGATATTGTAATTTCCGTCTCCTCTTCCTCCTTCTCCTCCTTCTCCTTCTGTCTCTTCTTTTTCTTTTTCTTCTCTATCTTCTTCTCTCTCTTTTGCTTATCCTGGTTGAAAGCTCATGAATTTCCTTTGTCTTTTCAGAGAAACAGATGATAGTACCCTTATTTTTTATCTATTATTTTCTTGCTTTCAATGTCGTTGCTTGTTGCTTTGTCCCTTATTATGTGATTTCCTCTACTTGCTTTAGGTTTAAATTCATCTTTCTCTCTAGTTTTATAAGGTAGGAACTTAAGTTGCCATATTGTATCCTTATTTTTCTAACATATGTATTTAATGCTGCAAATATCCCTCTTTTTTCTTTTACTACATCATGCAAGTCACATATATAATGTTTTTCCTTTTTATTTAGTTAAAATATATTTAATTTTTCTTTAGATTTTTCTTTAAGTACATTTTTATAGGAAGAACTTAATTCTCTTAACTGTGTACTTCCTTACAGAACCCAAATATTAATTTTTATTTAAATTAACTAAGTTATATTGCAACAAAGGTACATTACTTTTTAACTTTATTTGCTTTAAAATGACCCTACAAGGCTCTGAAATTGAGATTCTGAGAGACACACTGATAAGGAAATTGAGAGATCTTGGGAGATCTTGGGAGATCACCTACAAATAGCATTAATTCATCACCAGACAGGTTTTATAATGTCATATGTAGAATTTCTCCTTTTATGTTAGACATATAAGTGTTTCCACAAATATAAAATTAAGGAAAGTTTTGTAATCTTGCTGATGTTAATAGTTGTATGGATTTGGCAATCTTTGTGATTCATCAGACTGTTATCCAACACCTCAATAACCATTCTGTACCAGACTTTCACGCTTGGTATTGAGCCTCATGTAAAGAGAGTTGCAAGGGACTTTGAACATCAACTAACCCAATCCTTTTTTAACAGGAAGGAAATGAGGGTCAGCTTTTGTTAGCTCCTTAAATCCTATGTTATGTTCCTACTTATATACTTTCAATTAGTTTATCTCTTATAATAGTAGTATATTAAAATTGGTTTTCATTTATGATTTTCCAGTATAATGAAAGCTTACCCAAAGCATAACTGAATTATTAGAATTGAATTTCTAGAATGTATAGAACTCTTTCTTAATAGAATAGGATATTCATTGAAAATTTTTATGTGTGAGGAATCAAAATTGTATGTATATAAAGTATGATATATATATAAATACACATGCATATATTCGTCCTTCCACATGCACGTTCATGTATATAAATATAAATATAGGTAATTTCCTATATAAATCCTGTCAAACATCTGAGGAATGTGCTATTATTTGTTGTGCTGTTATTACACAACAGGAAATTAAGGCTCACCAATGTGAGGTAACTGGCCCATGCTCATTGGGAACTTAGTGTATAGTCAACTCAAGGTCCAAATGTCTATCAATAGAGTAGACTTTCTATATTTATTATTGCGAGCAGATTAGATAAATCCAAAAATTCAAAATGTTAACTTATCAAATAATATAAACTTGAGGTGATCAGAGAAAACCAAATCAAACAAGAATGTTTTGAATTAAAATTGAAATTACCACTTAAAAATACCTTTTCTAAAACATGAAAGAATTTATTTTTATCTCTGTCACTGGAATACTTTTAAGACTCTCATTCTCCTTTGCCAATTTATTTAGCTAGGAATTAATAAATATCTCACATGACATTGCTAATAAACATTTGATATAGATCCTGTTTATTTGCATTTTCCTGTATAATTAAGACTCTGCATGCCTGTCAATTTGCCATACTGTGGGAACTTGTGTGTTGCTGTGATGCTGAAAGCTGTGCTACAAGGATTACAGATACCAGCGGGATCACTCATGGTAGACAGGTTTCAGCTGAACTTCCAGACTATGACAGACTAGGGAGTAGGATCTGGCAGCCCACTCCCAAAATAATTAGCCTTTGAAAATTCTACAAATAACAGAGAACTACTGTGAGATATAGGGCCAGAAAATGAGTCCTCCAGGGTGGAATGCATTCAAGAAATAACTAAGGAAGAGTTTCCTCCTCAATGTGGAGTCTACCTTAATTACAGGAATGGAGTAAAGGCCCAGGCACCTCCATTTGTTGATGTGGCAGGACTCAAAGGGAGGAGAAACAACTGTAAATGTCCATTACAATTGGTATGTAGAATGTATGTAGTATGAATCTAGGAAAATTAGAAATTGTCAAAAAGAAAATGGAACACATACACATTGATATTCTAGGCATCAGTGAGTTAAAATAGACTGGCATAGGACATTTTAAATCAGATAATCTTATCATCTACTATGCTGGGAATGACAAATTAAAGAGAAATGGTGTTGCATTCATCATCAAAAGGGACATCTCAAGATCTGTCCTGAAGTACAATGCTGTCAGTGATAGAAAAATACCCATATACTTACAAGGAAGACCAGTTAATATGACTATTTTTCAAATGCACACACACAGCACTAAGGCTATGAATTAAGAAAAGGATGATTTTTACCAGTTTCTGCAATCTGAAATAGATCAAACATGCAATCAGGATTTACTAATAATTACTAATGACTGGAATGCATAAGATGGATAAAAAAGAAGAGGCTTTGGTCACAGAAAATATGGCCTTTGTGACAGAAACAATGCTGGAGATCACATGATAGAATTTTGTCATACCAATTCTGTTTCTTTGCAAATACATTTTTTCACTAACATCAGTTTTGACTATACACATGGAAGTTACCAGATGGAACATACAGGAGCGAAATTGAGTGGATTTGTGGAAAGAGACCATGGAAAAGCTCAATATCAAAAGTCACAATAAGACCAGGTGCTGATTGTAGATTAGACCATCAATTGCTCATATGCAAGTTCACAGTGAAACTGAAGAAAATTAGAACAAGTGTATGAGAGCCACGGTATGACCTTGAGCATATCCAGGCTGAGTTCAGAGACCATCTAAAGAACATGTTTGATATATTAGATACGAATGACTGAACATCAGATGTGTTGTGGCATGACATCAAAGACATTATTCATGAGGAAAGCAAAAGGTTATTTTAAAGATAGGAAAAGAAGAAAAGACCAAATCACATGTCAAAGAGACTCTGAAACATGCCCTCAAATGTCATACAGCTAAAGTAGAAAGAAGACATAACAAAGTTAAATAACTAAACAGAAGAGAGAGGAAAGCTTGAGAAGACAAAATCAAATAGCTGGAGTTAGAAAACCAAAGGGAAGAATAGGCTCTGTTTTTCTCAAGCTTAATGAATTGAAGAAAAAATTCAGACCTCAAGTGGCGATAGTGAAGGATTCTACAGGGAAGATATTAAATGATGCAGGAAACATCAAAAGAAGATGGAAGGAATACAAAGAGTCATTACAACAAAAAGAATTGGTGGATGACCAACCATTTCAAGATGTTGCATATGGTCAGGAACCAATGATACTAAAGGATGAAGTGCAAGCTGACTTGAAGGAACTGGTAAAACACAAGGCTCCAGAAATTGATGGAATGCCATAGAGATGTTTCAACAAACAGATGCAGCACTGTAGGTCCTGACTTGTTTAGGTCAATAGACTTGGAAAAAAAGCTATCTGGCCAACTAACTGGAAGGGATTTACATTTGTGCCTATTCTCCAGAAAGGGGATTCAACAAAATGTGGAAACTATCAAACAATATCATTAATATCACACACAAACAAAATTGTGCTAAAGATCATTCAAAAGCTACTGCAGCACCATATATATATATATATATATATATATATATATATATATGTAAACATCTATATCTATATCTATCTATCTATCTATCTATCTATCTATCTATCTATCTATATAAATTTTGTTTTGTTTTGTTAGGTGCCGTCAAGTCAGTATCTGACTCATAGCAACCCTTATAGGGTTTTCAATGGCTGACTATTTCAGGATTGCCTTGGGAGTGGATAGCCCGGCCCTTCTCCCATTTTTGTGGTGCTGGGAATTGAACTCGGGACCTCAGAGACTGCAGTGCAGCGCTCTACCAACTGAGCAAAATCTCAGCACTTATATATCTGAATAGTCAAGCCATGTTCAGAATAGGGCTTAGAACTAGAAACAATATTGCTGATATCAGATGGATATTTGCCAAAAACAGAGATTACCAGAAAAATGTCTGTTTTATTGAGTGTGAAAAGGTATTTGACTATGTGGACCACAACAAATGATGGATATTGTTGTGGGAATAGGAATATTAAAACACTTAATTGTACTCATGAGGAATCTGTATATGGACAAGGAGGTAGTCATTCAAACAGAACAAAGAAACACTGCCTGGTTTAAAGTTGAGAAAGGTGTGTGTCAGGGTGTATCCTTTCACTATGTATCTTTGATCTCTAGGCTGAGCAAATAATGTGAGAAGCTGGACTATATGAAAAATACTGCATCACGACTGGAAGAAGACTCATTAGTAACCTGTGTTATGTATATGAAACAACTCTGCTTGCTGAAAGTGAAGAAGATTTTACATATTTACTGGTGAAGATCAAAGAACACAGCCTTTCATATGTGTTATGACTCAACATCAACAAAACAAAAAACCTTACAACTGGGCCAGTAATCAACTTCATGATAAGTTGAGAAAAAACTGAGGTTTTCCAAGTGTTTGCTTTACTTGGTTCAACAAAAAACACCTGTGGAAGTAGCACAAGAAATCAAAAGATGCACTGCATTGGGTAAAGCTGCTGCAAAGACCTCTTTAAATTGTTGAGAAGTAAAGCTGTTACTGCACCTAACAACAACAACAACAAAAGCTGTTACATTGAAGACAAAAGTGCAACTGAGTCATTCCATAGTATTTTCAGTCACATCATATGGTTGTGAAAGCTGGACATTGAATAAGGGAGACAGGAGAAGAATTGATGTTGGTGAATTGTGGTGCTGGGGAGGAATATTGAATATGCCATAGACTGCATATTCAGACAACAGATCTGTCCCATAAGAAGTGCAATCAGAGTGCCCCTTGAAAGCAAGGATGGGTAGACTGTGTCTTACATATTTTGGACATAGTCAGGAAGGACCAATCCCTGGAGAAGGACATCATGTTTGGGAGAGCAGCAGGCTGATGAATAAAAGGAAGACCCTTGACTAGATGGATTAACACGGTGTCTGCAACAATTGGCTGAAACATAAAAAAGATTGTGTACCTGGCACAATGCTGAGGAGTGTTTCATTCTGTTGTATAAAGGGTTACTATGAGATGGACCTGACTCAAAGGTACCTAACAACAACAACATATATTTAAGCTATACTTTTACTGTGAAAAATGGATGAAAACTACAGTGAATAATAATGTCCTCTGACTGCTAAAAGTGGAGTATCCTGGTCTTTGTATCATTTATTAAATTCTCCATTTTTGAATTTTGAGCATTTATTTTAACTGATTGGAATTTCAGAAAAGGTTATTCTTCTTTTCGACTAAAACTAAGGAATTTCAAGCCATTGGCAGTTACACATATTTTAAAATTCTGAGATTAAAATGATCTCATGGGAAAATGGAATTTTGTGTATTTTCTTGTAGAAAAGTTAACTTTAAGGCAAAGCTTTCTAAAGATTTTTTTTGTAAACCTTAAAGTTTTCATATTGCAATTAAATTTACTGATTTTAATTTTAACAAGACATTATCAAGGTTATTTAATTCAACTTTTAATTTCTCTGATAATCACTAATGTTCATTCTATCTTCCTACTTCTCTCCCACCCACTTCACCCTAACTTGGAATTTAAGTACAGAATACCATTTAAATATTTCAGTTAAGGAAACAACCAAATGCTAAAATTAAACAATACTTCAAAAAAGCATTATTTGGGGACAGAGTTTTTCAGTGTTTAAGTGCTCTGTTACAGATAAAAGCACTTTTATAGATTTTGTGGGTTGTCACATTACTGAGACATAATATTTTAATGTTTCTAAGTTTTCCCTCTATTCCCAATGCCTAATTTATTTGAAGATATCATTTTAGATATACAAAATAACCTTTGCTGTTTTGAGATGGAAATTTCCAATGAAGCCAATATTTCTAACAGTTCTAGCACTAGATCTTGGCTTCTTTTCTTCCATTTTTTACATTGTTGTTTTAGGTGCCACAGTGGCACTCTATCTACCAACTGAGCTAAACCCCAGACCATTTTTTATATTAGTTTATATTAATTGTACAAAATAATGTGTTTCATTGTGATATTTTCATGCATATAATGTACTTTAATCATCTTCACTCCCCATTACTCTCTCGGTTCTCCTTCCCTAGTCACTTTCCTCTTTCAAAATACTTCCCCATCTATTTTCTTTTTCTAAAAAATCTGGATTCTGAATATGAGAGAAAATACGTCATATTTATATTTCTCTTTCTGAGACTGGCTTATTTTACTTAACATAATGATCTCCAGTGTCATTCATTTTCCTGAATACTTAGATCTTCTTTTCTACTGTCTCCATTAAATGCAGAAATGTCTAATTATAGAAATGGCATAGTGTACAGGGGGTGATGTGTCTAGCAATTAGGATAACTGCAGGAAATTGCATATTGGGAGTGAAGATGAGAAGATGGGCCACCCAAAGAGCCCTGAGAGTGGAAGAAAGAGTCTCCTTCTGGGAGAAAGACTACCTCCTTATTCATACTTCCTTACTTTTGTTTTATATTTTCTATAATTTGTGACACATGTATGGACGAGGTAGAGACAGGATATAGGTATAAACTGAATGAGCTATCAGTGGCCAAAGACAGAATATTTTGAGCCACAATATAAAGTATTATTTTGTAACCCAAATTCTAAAATAATAATAATAATTAATAAAATAGCAATAAAAATAAATGGAGGAGGATAAACCTTAATTGCAAAATTGTTCCAAATAATTTATGTAATTTATATAGGCAGCTATCTAGGAAGTGAAGTTTTACTTTTCATTCAAATTTCAATTCTGCCTAGTGACTTCCTTCCAAAAGGTACAGTATAGAAAGGGGGCAAAAAAGGAGAAATTTCACAGTAGAGATATCTGATAAACACTACTCCAAGCCAAGTGATATGCTAACATTAACAGCTATAAGTCATATTTATAGTATAAACCTTGATGTGATATAAGGAGAATTATACTTTACTTTGTAGTCTTTTTCCCCAATCTAATCATGATAAAAAAATCAGACAAACTGGGGATATTTTACAAAATACCTAATCAGTATTTCTCAAACTTATTAAGTTCATCAAAACAAAGAAAGCCTGGAAATACTACCAGACATAAGAGAAGCATAAGAGCACTTGACAGGTAAGTATAATAAGGTGTTATGGATAGGATCCTAGGACAGGACAATAACATTAGATAAAAATTCATAAACATATACTCATTAATGGTAATATATTAATATTGTTGTTGTTGTTAGGTGCAGTTGAGTCAGGTCCAACTCATAGTGACCCTATGTATAACAAAATGAAATGCTCCCCCACATTGTGCCATGCTCAGCACTGTTGTCAGTTCTCTGATATTTGTAGGGTTTTCAATGGTTGATTGTTTCAGGAGAGGGTTGCCAGGTCCTTCTCCTAAGCCTAAAGCATGCAGTATTCTCAGGCAGTCTCTCATCCAAGTACTAACCCGGCCCAACCCTGCTTAGCTTCCGAGATCTGATGGGATCAGATGCCACAGTGGTATGGCTACAGGTATTGTTAGTGTACTAATTACAACAAAATATACCATACTAATGTAAGTTGTTAATAATAGGTTTAACTGGAGGTATAGAATTCATGAATTCCCTGAACTATTCTTATAGTAGTTTTATAAGTTTAAAAGTATTCTAAAATATCAAGTTTATTTAAAAAATGATGCTTTGAGCAGGTGCTGTGCTCCCACCTGTAATTCCAGTGACTTGGGAGGCTGAGTCAGGAGTATCACAAGATTGAGGCCAGAGGTAGCCTGAGCAATTTAGCGAGATCCTGTCTCAAAATTTAAAACAATGAAAAGACGTGGCTGGGAGTGCAGCTGAGTGGTGGAGCTTTTGCCTAGCATATGTGACACTCTGGGTTCAATCCCTGCTACTGAAAACAAAACAAAACAAAAAAGATTTGCTTATTCAGGTTAGTGATTCCACCAGAAAATCCTGCAAGATTGAGTTTTCTTGATTTTTGTCTACAAATGATAAAACTGTGGCCTAAAATTTTTTGCTGCAGTGTATTAGAGAGCAACTTTAGTGAATCCATTTGAACGTAAACACTGGATAAGCCCTACTACAAAATATCCACATGCATATTCACACTCAAATGGATAACTCCTCTTCTCCATATACTACATTTATCTTTCAATGCTATAGCTTAGATGTGAGGGAAATCTGCCTTCAACAGAAACGGCCTGATGAGTCTTTAGACTTAATTAAACCAGACTAGCTCACTAGGAGTTATGACCTTTCTTTTTCATTTATCCACATGTGTCCTCATAGAGGAAATTGCAAAGATAGAGTAATTGCACTCTCTTCTGGAGGAATTGTAGTTGGGGTATATAGGAGGCACATTACATGGTAGGCACAGTAAAAAGTTTCATTTAAAAAGTCATGCAATACTGGTATCTTTGTTGCTGTTCTTATTATGTGTCACCAAGTCACATCCTACTTATAGTGACCTTAAGCACAGTAGAACGAAACACTAACCAATACTGTGCCATGCACAAGACCGACCTTTTTATACTTGAGCCCATTGTTGCAGCTTCTGTTTCTTCTCATTTTGAGTCATGCCACATCAGCAAGTAGAGATCCCAGGGGATTTGCTCCCTTCCGATCATTAAGGTTGACTCTACTTTGAGGAGGCAACTCTTCTCTAGTCATTTCTTGGATGCCTTCCAGCCTGGGGGTGGGGGAGGTCATTTTTCCAGTGCTACATTTAACAGTGCTTCTCTGCTTATTCCTAGGTATTCAATGGCTAATTGTTTCAGGAGTGGGATGCTGGGTCCTTTTCCCTAGTCTGTCTTAGTGTGGAAGCTCAGCTGAAACCTATCCACCATGGGTGGCTCTACTGGTATCTGGCATAGCTTTCAGAATCACAGTAAAACACAATCTCTTACAGCACAAGTGGGTAGACACATGGGACATTGGTATCCTAGATCTTTCAATATAGTAGCATTCCAAGAAGACAAGACTTAGTCTATCTCTAAAAAATATTTTTAACAAATATTCATCTTGGTATGTAGCAAATAGTATGTTTATTCCTTCTACTTACTGCTTGCACAACAGAGCTAGTATTCACTTAGATATGTTCTCAGGACTAAGATGACTATTCAGAGAAATTGCCTTGTAAAGCCCAAAGTTCAGCCAATCTTTATGCCCTAGTTTTGAAATTTTTGTCTCACACCCAAATTTGAATCTTTCTTGTTCAGATATTCCTTGTTTTGCCAGTCAAAAAGTTATACTCATTATTAATACCTACTCTCAGCCCAAGCCTTTTACCTGTGTCCTGCCAAATGTCTCTTCCAATTGAGGATAATTTACCAACTTCTTTAAGTTAACTTAAGAGTTTCCTGCATTCTTTCCTTTGACTGAATTCAAGATCTCCCAAGGATACACTTTCCTGACAAACTTTAAAAACAGTTTCTTTGTTTCCATCTGGCGTATATCCCAAAGAATCAGAAGTTTAGTTATTTACATTTTTTTTCTAAAATAGAGACTATTTAAAAAAGTACTGAGTGAAAACCATCAAATGTTAGTATTGATGTGCTTTCCAGATGTACAAAACTCTTTACAGATTTTTTCTTCATTTCTTTCTTCTATTAAAAATATATCAAACATTTTGTACATGCAAAGTTCTTGGTTGGTCTGGCTTTAGGTGTAGTAAAGTGCTTGTTTTGATAAATATACTTGTATCAATTATCTCATTCTATGCAACAACTTGTCTGCAGCCACACTCCCCTAGCCTCTAATCCCATCTGATCTCAAGCTAAGCAGGGTTGGGCCTGGTTAGTCCTTGGTTGGGAGATTGCCTGGAAATACCAGGTGCTGTAGGCTTAGGAGAAGGACCTGGCAGCCAACATCCAAAAAATCATTGGCCATTGAAAACCCTATGAATGGCCTAGAAGCACTGACAATAATACTGGCATGGCACAGTGTCTGGTAGTGTTTCAGTTGTACATAGGGTCACTATGAGTCAGGCCCGACTTGATGGTACCTAACTACACCAACAAGAACAACAATGCAATAACTTACCCCCAAAACTTACAGGCTTAAGACAATATACACTTATCATTTCATAAATTCTGTGGACTCAACATTTGAGCATGGTTTAGCTGAGTTCTCTGCTTGAGAGTCTATAAAAGCAATGTGATCCACATGTCCAGTGTTTGCAGTCACATTTAAAGACATGAGTGGGG